>PVHP010013558.1:6212-40849 GCA_004024765.1 Zapus hudsonius
AAAGAGAGAAAGAGAGAGAGAGAGAGGTCATCATCAACACCACACACCAGCAAACAGGCATGGGACAAGAGGAGAGAGGTTTCATTCCTCTTTATATAGCCTTACAGCAGGGCCTTGAAACCCTATCCCAGACCTGTTTACTCCCTGAGTCTCTACAATTTCCTCCCTGCACTGCCCTCCCAGGAAGAGATGTTCATTTCTAGCTCCCCAGAGTTTCTTTACATTCTACCCCCTACAGAGAGGTCTGCCTTCCTGTGAACAACATCAGAGACCCACCCAAGATAATTAAAAAGATGAAGTTTACAACAAAACCTAACTATCACAGCATTGAAATCTATATTTTATGCCAGGCCTGAGAAATGGAACAAAAGAAGAAATTTTAAAACTGTAAATTTGGAAAAAATATAATCTCATAGTAACATATTTAAGTTTGTTATTTAAAAAATATAGATAGAAAGAAAAGGAGAATAAGAAGATAAATAGGCCTTGCAAAGAATATATCAGTGGTCAAGTTCCATAGGTATTTTAGTTGTTATTAGTCATATATTTCATCATGTACCTATTGAAAGCTGAGGATATGCCTGAGTGAACTGTAGACATTTGTATATTGCTATATAAAGCTAGAACTTTAAATTTTTGTATCCAGTTCTGTTTATAATTCCAAGGATTTGCAGATTGCACCCGTCTCCTCCAGTGAAGGATGTCCCCAGGCCCTCTAAAGACCTATGTTTCTGTGGTCCTGTCATCCCAAAGTAATAAAAAAAGAAAAGTCCACATACTCACATTTGGTAATACTAGAGGCATGTGTTACCCCAGGGGTGGACCCCGGGAAAGCATGGGGGAACTCTTCTGGCAGAAGGGCAGAAACAGCCTTCAGAAGGAGGAGTCCTTCCAATGAGATCAGGGGTCAAGAAGTCTCCATGGACTTCTTTCTCAACTTATAAAGTTCATGTTTAGAGGTTTTGTGAGGTTCTTCCCAGTCAATTTATTTTATCATCATATGAAGTTGAAATGATCTCATAGACTGATGTCCTTCAATCCATTGACACCTCACCATCCTGTCCTTGTCATTCCCATTCTTTTCCAGCTGTTCTTCCAAACAGATACAATTAGAATAGGTCTACCAGAAAGAGCTGGGATATCTTATACTCTCTCCATGATTCAAGATAACTCTTTGTTCAATCAGAAAAGCTTGGGCTTAAGAAAAATTCCTCAAGCTGTTCTTGTCTTTAATACACACCTAAGAGTGTTGCTAATAAGGAAAGAAAGTGTGTCATCTGTGCTGCTGAGTTATGGGCAGGGTTAGTAAAGAGTGACCAAGCAGAACAGGAACACATGAAAACATTTCTCAGAAAACAGAATTTCTTGCATTTTAGTGAAGAGAGTGTGTTTTGTTTTTGTTTAGGAATCATAGAAACTGCAAGTGAACAGGCTGTATTGGGTCATCTCACCACCCCTCCAGGGAACTCATGAGTTACTCTAACAAATTCATTCAATTCTTTTTCAGCTTCATGTGGCAACTCCGGTGGGGCTTTTAACCACACTTTGGACAACCACTTTGTTCTCCAAGTCAGTATTGCATGATGTGACTGCGACATTAGAAAGAAAAGGAGAAAGAAGGTCCGAAAAAATAAAAAAGATATTGAGGAGGGAGTTTGAGAATTTTAAACACAGATGTTATAATGGAAGGAATGAATAAATGAATAAATCTAGGGGGAATTCTTATGTTTTCTAGTTTGAAATTCACTATTAAAATTTTCAAGTTCTTGGGTTGCTTTTAAATTATTTGGCTTTTTATATATTGAATATTACACTAAGTTTGCAAGAGATTCATTATCCTGTATATTTTCTAAAAGAATATATAATCTGTAAAGATATATACAGGTTGTTTTAACACACACATACACACACATATTATATATATATATATATATATATATATATATATATATATATATATATATATATATATAATACATTAAATAATCTCACTTTGTCAAATTTTTGTAATATCCTCCATTATGTTAAATCTCCCTATACATATATGTGGTATATATAGATATATACACATACATATACATATTTGTGTGTGCATATACAGTGCATAGATTGAGAGCAAGAGACAGGAAGTGCCTAAACAGGGGTCAAGAAATCATCAGGAAATTAAAGAATGCTTATCAGTAGCCTGGAATGCTTATCAGTGGACTGGGACTTAGATAGGTGAAGTGGTTTTCATTGGAATTTTTGTGCATATTGAGCTTGTTTTGTGCAGGAATATTTGAAGACTGTGGAGTGTAGGTTTCAGACTTAAATTATACACTGCCTTGTTTTTCCACCTTGCACATGATCTAGAACATGTGTACCTGTCTCAGTTTTCTCATCACTATGGTTTACTTAATAGATATGCAAGAAGCAGAGTACTATAAAAATATATAAAATATAGTAACTCAATATTGATTATTGATTGCATACTAATTTCACTGTTTGTGAATTGTTAGTTATATGTTAGCTAAATAATTGTGAGTATATGTTTATTATTCATATTATACCCCCAGGCCGAAAGAGAGTTGATGCATTAGTATTCAGAGTTGCCATTCTGTGCCATAGATCAATAAAGTGTATTCTTCCTGTCTAGTCAGAACTTTAAAACCATTCAGCATGATGGCCCCTTCCCCTCTCCACTCCTTTCCTAGTCTCTGGTATTCAAGTTTCTACTCTCCACTTCCAGCAGTTATAGTCTTTAGATTTCATTATGGCTAAGACCACTTAACATGTCGCTCCCTGTGCCTGACTTATTTCACTTAGCAAAATGTTTTCCAGGTTCATCCATCTGATGGAGATGAAAGGATTTCCTTTTTTTGTAAAGACAGCCTAGACTCTCTAGACTATATATTAGGTCTACAAACCACATTTACTTCACCCATTCATTTGTTGGTGGTTGCTTGGTTTGCTTTCATAGCTTGACTCTGAGAAATAAAGCTAAAGTGAAAATGGAGTTGCACATATCACATAAGAACATTTAGTCCAATTCCTTTTCATATGTCATCACTAGTGGGGTTGGAGTATCATGTGGCCTTTCTAATTTGACTTTTGTGATGTTTCTCCAGACTGTCTTCAGATGGCTATACTGATTTTCATGCAAACCGATGATGTAGAATGACTTCCTTTTTCTCCACAGCCTTGCTAACATGTGGTTTTTTTTTTCTCTTTTTGTAGCAGGTATGGATGGATATTATGGTTTTAATTTGCTGATGATTTGTGATGTTGAACAGTTTTGTCCATTATCTGTTGGCCATTTGTATTTTCTCTTTTGAGAAATATATGTTCATATATTTTGCCTATATCATATTTAATTCTCTCTTGATATCAATTTTTAAGTTCCTTGTTTATTTTGGATATTAGCATCTATTAGACATGTAGTTGGCCAATATTCTTGTCCTGTTCATGAATTTTTTTATTGCTTTTCTTGTTTGCTGTGAAGAAATGGTTCAGTTTAATTAAATCCCATTTGCTTTCTTTGTTGTCCCTGCTTTAGGGATTATATCTTTTCCTGGACTAGTGTTGAGCTTTTCCCCTATGGATTTCTTAAAAAAAAACTAAAATATTTCATGTTATGTTTCTGTGTCTAGGTGTTCTACAATAATAATTTAACCCAACTAAAGGAAAGGGGGAAAGGAACTAAAATAAAACCTTTCAAGATATAATTTGGAAATATATATGGCTTTCCTTGTAGATTTTATAGTTTGATTATTTGCCCATTTCATGCCAAAAAAAAGAGAAGCTGGAAATGGATCATTGTTACTTTTCAGACATTGTAAAGAAAGTCTTTGGATGGAGCCGTAATGCTTGTGCTATGGGATCACATCAAGTAGAGCTAGGTTTAATGCCTGACAGTTGCAGAAGAAAGAGTGTAACATCAAAGAAGGATAGATGTCTCCAAGGATATCTGGAAATGACTCTTCTATTATAGTGCTCAATACAGGGTTGAGACTGGATAGAGCAGGCTGGGTCCAGGTGGAGTAAAGTTTTGGCTCTTGTAATTCTTTAAGCTGATGCAGTGGTTTGAGTTGGCTGTCCTGCATAAACTCATGCATTCTGAGTACCAAGTTGATGGCAATTTTGGAATTGCTGGAGGTGTGTTGTTAGGGTGACTTATGGGTGTATAGCCAGATTTCTTTGTCATTGTTGGGCACACTCTTCTGCTGTAGTTTCACATGTTGTGACAGAGGTGATTTCCAATCTCTGCTCATGCCATCCCTACTTCTGCCATCATGGAGTGTCTTCACTGGTCTCCCTCAATGCCAGTTTGTAATCTACAAGCTTTCTTCCTACAAACTGTTTTTGGTTGGGTACTCTGTGGCAGCAATGAGAAGGTAACTACAACACTGATGCTCAATAGTTCTTTAGAAAAGGTTTCATACAGGGAACTTGTGCCACAAGATTTCATTAAATGACTTATTCGTGTCATCAAATGTGTTTTACTTATTGTATGCTTACATGAACCTCTAGATTTTTTTCTCAAAAGTAAATAGAAAAGTGTGTGTGAGAGATACTGATGGCTGAAACTAATTTGTAACAAGAGCTAGAGGTAAATAGATTATCCTCTTGTAAATTTGCCAAACCTGTTTTGTAGGGGTCAGCACACCTTGAAAGATGATAGCTGGGAACATGGAAAAGAAATAATTTGAGGCAGTGGTATTACTGAGCCAACCTTCCCTGTTCTCCCCAGACAGATCTACATGCCTCCCTATTAATCCTCAATCTTTCCATTGTCACATTTCTTTTTGGAAGGAGGTTGGTTAGAGTGTGTCATGTGGTTTACCATCTGTTGATGATGTCCAGCCCCTGTTCATGCCATGCCTCCCCCTACCATCATGAGGCTTCCCCTGAGACTATAAGCCAAAGTTAGCAAATGTCCAGCTGCCTTTGGTTGGGTGCTTTATGCCAGCAACTTGAAGGTGACCACCATAGTGGTGCTAGCCTGTGGTGGGAAGAGCAGAATTTCAGTGTCCCTTTCCAAGAAGGGAGCAGAACCTTGGTGTCTGCTGAATTCGTCCAGGTGTCCAGCTCCCTTCCCTTGTGGCCAGTATTGTTTTGAGCGTGAGTCCCTGTACTGATTCCAGAGATTGTTCTGGTGGGCCCCAGTCAATTCTGGGGACCCTGCTCCCCTGCAGGGCTGGGGTTTCAGGCCAGAAGCCATGCCCAGCTATTTTTCATGAGGTTAGGAGATTCCAACTCTAGCAGTCAGCCCTTCTTGGGCCCTCATGCTTGATCAGGAAGCCTCCTTAACTGCTGATCCATCTCTTCAGCCCTCTTGCCAATTTTTTAATGCAATGAAATCCAACACAAGGCCATCTGATCTCTCGTGCCAATTTTCCTCCAGTGGAGTTCACTGGGAGTCTCAGAGTTGGGAATTCAAATCAACTATCAGAACAATCGTTCAGTCAGGCTTGAGGCTCTGCAGACCATTTGAACAACAGAGCCAGTGCTCACTCTGCTGTTTTTTTTCCAAGTGTGTAAGTAACATCCACCTGTTTTTGTGCTGATCAAGAGTGACATTTACTCAGAGCAGCTGGATTCTCTTCCAACAGAAGAGGTGGGTCTAGACTTTTTCAGTAAAGTGAGTTAAGCTGCCTATTTGGCATAGATTATAAATTATGTATTTTTTCACTCAACTCACTAACTGCTTTCCTTGTCTTGCTATGTTTTGATTAATCTGCCTTTATCAAAGAAGAAAAAAGAATCTCTTTGGTTTAGATGTCTGGAAAGAGTTCTTATTTCCTCTAACTAATTCCATGGGCCTAATTCCAAGGAACTCTGACTCATTATCAGGTAATGCCACTTCCCCTTAATGGTGATCATCCTTGCCAGCCAACTGTGCATGTCTTGATCATGACTGATTGCCACAGGATCATGATTTGATTAAAATTCCATTTGCTGAGAGATACAGGCAGGGAGGCCTTGTCCATTGACTAGCAAGATGCTTGATGAGGGGAAGAATCTTTCCCCAACCCTGGGGATCTTCACTCTCAACAATTACAAGTGTCAAATGAGCTCAGAACTAAAATACCCCAAGTTACTAAGAATATGCATCACAGCAATTCCATTGGAATAGATCCATATTGACAAGTAAAAGTTTGAAGTCATGAGCATTTGTATGTATGAACCCTTCTTGTGGATGGTATTATGATGGCTGCTCAGGTATGATGCTCCGAGGCACTCAATCCAGCCTCTACTAGTGGAGTCTACTCATCTATCATAACACACCATTTGTCTGCCAATACCTCAGCTGATGGAAGTCGTCTTTCCCCAATTCGTGGGACCTCCAATACATGGCCTATATACAATAGCCTATTCCAATTGCCTCAAATTGGGCCAACTTTGAAGAGCTAGTTTATCTGTACAACTCTCAGAGGAATATATAATGCCTCCATTATATTTGTATTTCAGTTCAATAATTTTCTCTGCCCAGCCTTCTTTCCCTTGGAGATCTCTCACTTCCTAATTCTGCTTGCTGATAAGAATATTGCTCAATACTTTCCTTCAAAATTTCCATATCATAGTTATTCCCATGGAACGTTAGCTAAGAAACATATTACTCTGGGTTTTGAATGGTGATAAATGGTGTAAGTTACAAAATGGTCCTCACTGTGCTCTGTGTTTGCTTATAACATAAAGGAAGAGAGAGTCAAACAACTGCCCTAAAAATAACTCACTATCCTTACAAAGCAGGACTCTCTTCCCCCTTTTTCTGCTTCCTTTGTGCTCTGAGTAAATGTCTTAGATATTACCAAAGTGTGTTATGCCATGTGATGGTTGATTCTGAGTCATGAGCATTTTTAGAGACAAGGATTTAGTTGTTTACCTTAATATTTCTAACACACTGCCAGCCATGTGTCTGATTCTTAGCAATTTATGTAGAATTGAAGACTGAATTAGTGGATGCATGATTAAACTGAGGAGGAGAGGGAGAGTTCAGATTTGATCTAGAGGAAATACAGTTGTAAGCACTGACCAGTAACAACGATCCAGATTCATTAATCAATGACTGCTAGAGCATGGAAGCTCCATCTAAGCTCCCAGGAGATAGAACCCACCAAGAATATGGAAATGCTAATTGTGAACCAGCTTTGGCACTCCCTGGTCTGTGGCCTCACCTCCGTAACTACCATATTCTGGATATATGACTTGTCTTTCCACAGGATGTCTTGTTCTTCATGATGGAGATTCTTCCTTGCTTCTCTGTCTGAACCAGGCACAACAGACTAACTCCAACTTGATATTTGGTATATACATGTTCAAACACAGAGAGAGGGAGAGAGAGCAAGCACTCATGTCTTTATGTGAAAAGCATTTAACTTCTGCAGGTCTTCTAGCATTTTGGCATTTGGGTTCAAAATCAACCAACCAGGTTGATATAACAACAGCAGCTATCATTAGTGAGTCTGTAGTAGAGATAAGCATGGTTAAAAAATGTTCCCTCACTTCTGTCATTTATTACTCACAGAAACGATGTGAGCTGAGCACTATTATTTCTCTCTCTTAAGTATGAGAGGGAGGTTTAGAGTTGCAAAGAATCTCAGCCAATTTAGCAACTCCTAGAGATGGAGTTTGAACCTCCTGATCCTCCAAAGACTAACTTGATTTCCTCACTGGACTCTTCTCTTCTTACACTGCTGTAGTCAGACTACCTCATTTCACATAGACACAGTTTTCACTCGTCTACTCCCATTTTATTTTTATTATTCTTCTTTATTCTATTATTATTATTTATTCTATTTTTATTTTTATTCTTCCTCCAACAACTAAGAGTATCTCCCAGAGTACTAAGTTCATATAAAATTTCACTTTGCCTTAAACTGTACTATATCATGCTGTCATATAGTGTCAGAATATATATGCTGGATGTGTTACTCTGCCAGTTAACTTCATTAGACGATGTCACTAGAAATCCATTTTTTTCCTTTCATTTTACAGCACAGGGTTCCAGGGCTAAATTCATATTTAATGCTAAGTACAGATTTAAGAATTAGCAAATCCGAGAGGATAATTGGACCCTGATTGGTTTCTATTACCAAATAGCAGGCCTCATGGGATCTTTGCCCCCCAGTGCCTGCTGACAAAGTGCACTGACAGGCTAAATCTTCTGTGGCAGGGATGTGGCCAGTCTCCATGGTAGCAACTGATGACAGAAGGGTTGCCTGTAGAGCAAAGTGCATCAAGCTTATTGAGTATGGTTCAACCCATTCTTGCAGATTCGGAAAAATCTGTGAAGTTTAAGGTTGAGATAAAATTATATGAAGAGTTGTCAACTCTTAAGCAGGCATTGTGGGTGATGTATGTACAAGTGACAGGTATAATTGGGTACAGATGGATGTCATATGATACAGTGAATAATAAATTTGCATGAGAGTGAATAGAAAAGACAGTTCATTAAGGTTTAGGAAGTGTGTCTTTCTCATACCCACTCCAACCTGAAGGTCAGGCAGGCATAGAATGATTCGATAAACAGTGAGGGGCCACAGTGAGCAAGGTGCACACACATCTCTCCAGGACCAGCTCCAAATGCTATTAAACAACCTTGTCTCAGTTGGTCTAAAGTGTTAGTTTTCTCTCTGGGCTTCAGGAGTAAAGGTCTGGGTTTTATAACTGGGACACCACAACACTCAGTAGCTATCAGAATCCTGTTTAGTGACCATTAGCATTTAGTTTTCAAATGTTTCTTCTTGGGGGCTAGTGGTTGGAAGCAGCTGTGGAATCAAACAGGGCAAAAATAATTATATGCAAAATTGAACAAAGAATTCAGATATAAGAAACTGTGACAAACAGAAGCATCCAGAGCTTCTGTCTGCTGTTTCAGATCTAAGCACAAGACCAGGGCAGAAGACGTGATCTCTGCTGCTCTACCCACTGATCACTCTGCTACAAGAAAGCAACACACAAAACAGAAAGGTAGGGTCTGCTCTGTAACAAGGTAGACATTCAGTTAGTGGAGCTTAATGTATATTATTGGGGGGAAGTCTATAAACTAACTTGAGAATAACAAATAATCATATGTCAAAAATCAAACAAAAAGCAGAGTTGCAGAGGAAAATGTTGTAGATTATTTTAAGCACATTTATGAAGGATAGAAAACATTAGACAAAATAAAATATTGATCTGGTGTGTTTTCAGCTGAAATGCAATTTAGCCCAAAGTCAAATTCTCCCCATCCTGGCTGCAGGTCTATCAGTGACCTTCTGGTACTTAAATGGAAGAGCATGTCAGGTCAGGATCATTCAAAGAAGAGGGAGATGCTGATCTGTAGGGTTAGAAACAAGGAGGTATTCACAAAAGAGTACGAATGAGCATGGGATTTAGAATAATGGCCTGTAGCCCTGCCATTCTGCATTATGTCATGATGGAATCTGCTTCTCTGTGTTAGACACCCTCAGGCCCTATTCCCTCTCAGCTTCCTTCTGAACCGTCCGCATTCTGAAAACATCTTTGTTCACATTCGTGAAACATAATTGACATGAAACAGCAAACAAGTAAGAAAGACAGAAAATCCTGGTACATTCATGACCCCATGATGGTTATCCAACCCCCACAAGACCAGCAGAGGAGAACACAATGACTGAGAACCCAGGAAGTACTTCCTTGAAAAAAGAGGGGCCTAGGGGTGAGCAGCAAGGAAGAGGGGACAAGGGAGGGTAGAGGAATACAAGCATGATCAAAATAACATATGTTCATAAAGCTCACAATTAAAAGCAAAATTATCTATGCCATGAATTGAAAGAAACCAGCACTGGGCTGGATATGGCTCATCAGTTAAAGGCATTGCTTGCAAAGCCTGCTGGTCTGGGTTCGATTCTCCATTACCCAAATAAAGCTAGATGCACATACTGGCACATGTGTCTGGTGTTGCTCTGCAGAGGCTAGAGGCCCTACCATGCCCATTCTCTCTCTTTCTTTCTCTCCCCTCTCTCTTTCTTTCCCTCTCTGCTTATAAGAAAATAAAAATTAAAAAGGAAAACTAGCATCAAGACAAGGATTGTACTCTACAACACACTTGATCTGATTCTACGTGGTGTGGTCCATCCTAGAGAAAAGTTGACATTGTATGACACACTTGCAATTCCTTTATTCTCTCTGAAGTGGCCAGAACCCTATTAAGTTGTATGTTGTTTCAAGAGTCATTTCCATTTACACCTCTTTGTCCAATTATGCTTTATTTGCCACATAGTGGCTGTACTGTGATACTCCATATTCCATGTGTATGCCAAGTATCCTCGTGTTACTAGAGTTGTATTGCCTCTAAGACACTATGCCCACTGCATTTCTGTGTCTAACTTTTCTGAACCCCCAAAGCCCAAGTAGTTTCTTGGAAGTCATTTGCCTTTCTGTGCACTTTAGATCATTTCACATTCTTGTGTGATCTAAGATTCACTCAAAAGGACGATTGTATTTTTTAAAAATTTTTTCCACTGGATTAAATTTTTTAAAAAATCAGTGATCTTGAAATATTAAACTAAATAGAAACAGACAGAAGTATTAAACAAGTTTTTCAAGTTGTGATGGTGCATGATTTGTTAAGAACGATCTAGAAAGTCTATTTATTTTACTTTGAAAGTAGAGGTTACCTTAAGAAGTATTTGGAAATATCTACTGCACTGTAATGTAGTATAATGAGTGAAAATTGAATGCTAGTGGTGAATGGGGGAGTGTCAAGTGGTCCGATATTCATTATAGACATTTACAAAATGCTAAATTCAAGTTAGAAGTTAGTAAGTATTCCTGAATTCTATCAGATTTGAAACCATGACTTATGACTATGAGAAATCTTTATTCTTTATCCCATCGTGGCAATTAACTGGTAAAATCAAAGCAAACTTATTCTTACCTTTTTCTGAGATTGGAGAAATGCTCAGACCCCTGTAAGAACTGAAGAAGTTGTTGACTATCGCAAAATGAAATGAAATACCAATTTACACATAGCAAAAATATGCCAAGTTAACCGCAAGTATTTTCGGAATTAGTTGGTGACACTTTTACTTGACACAAGTGTGATTTTTTTGCCTCAAAACATATTTAATTTTTGGATCTGTCTCTTCCAGCATTTTGTTTTCTCTTAAGGGTGAAACTTACACCCAGTTACCTCTGCTCAGGTAATAAGAGCTTTCAGTAATGTGAATGTAACAGCAAATACGTGGAACATGCCTAATATAATGCATCAGGAAAGAAGAATTAAGACGTTTCTCAAGAGAGCAAAGACAGCCAAAGTTTGATGAAAGAGTTTGGACTCTAAATTTTAGAAAATGAATATAAATAGGAGAGTTACAGCACGATGGATGTGGTTGGGGGCTTGCAGTGTGATGTTATGCCATTCCTTTCTCTATTGCAGCTGCAGAGTGTTCCCCCTTCGAACACAGTATATATGTAATTGTCTGAGCTGAGAGGGAATTGAAATGTGATAATGCAGCCTTACATTATGCAATACTAGTTACATTTTCATCTACTCTGAAGAGGGCACCCTTTGTCCTCCACTCAGAAGGTAATAAAATGATAACTCGAAGCATCTTCCTGCCTCAATTTCTGTGTTCAAGATGCAGGCATTTCCATCTTTATATCCTAGAAGTGACCGATGGGAGTTTGGGTGGGTCCAGTGACACTGAGAAGAAAGGCATATTGTGATACTTCAAGGGAAACACTTGTTTCTAGGATATAAGTTTATGTATGTTTAACATGTGGTGTTCAGATCATATGTAAATCCCTATGAAATTCTAAGGACTGAATAGTGTAAATGAGGAATTCCTATGTTAATTTGGGCTTTCCAAAATGTCATTGAAAGCATAGGATCTGAGTGGAATACACTGATGTTATGTTTCAAATTATATTTATTAAATAAAGCATGATATATTCATCATGATATCTGGAACATTAAAAGTACCCAGTGACTATAAGTGTGTTACTACTGAATGGTTAAAAGGGGTGATAGATTGTGATATTTTGAAAATGTTCATTTCCAAAGGTTCATCATTTCTATGATGAACCAAACAACTACAAAAAAAACTTTTCAAATAACTTTGCTGTGAGTCTGGTGCAAAGGAAATATAATAAACCAATAAAGTGATCTTTGTGGGAGAATCTATGAGCAATTGAAAAGGAAAGCCAAAGAGTAGAGAAAGTCACATTAGAGAGTAGAAATGGAATTAAGACAATGTTACAACAGTTATGTTTTTATGATAAAAGTTTTAAAGAAAAAACTTAAAAACTTTAATGAATTGGAAGACTATAAGAAGATTGATAAAAGTAGTTTCATCAAGTTTTGAAAATATAAGTGAAGAAAGTGTAATAAATGTAGGAAATGAACATGGAAATGTACAACAACATTTTGTCAATAATCACATGAAAGTATCAGACAGTTGATGATGGGTATTGTTTAGTCATGAAAATTTTTGTTTTTGTTGATTTTGATTTTGAGACAAAACAGAGGTGAAAAATTTCAGAGAAGGGTGGGGATGACTAAAGCACAAACAATCAGGTAACATTCAGGTAACAGGTAACTGATAAACCAGTTTCCCAGAGAGGATAGGGAGAGTGAATGCAAGAGTCAAATTAAAGATTGAGATTTAGCAGGAGGGGCACATCTTTCTGGGTTGAGCAAGACTGAGATATGAATAAATAAATGAATAAAGAGAATAAAAGGTGGATGAACAATCTTTGTTCAGATTGATTTGCGTCCATTCATTATGACTCAAGGCGCAGAATGCCAATGAATAGTGTGCTGATGTGATCTTTGGTCCAAAAATCAAGTTGCAAAGGTCTCTACAGATCTTCAAGAACCAAAAAAAGCAGAGTTGGCAGGCAACTCTCTGGAAAGAGATCAGCATCAACATTGAAAATGCCTGGTGATTGAAGTTGAAAGTGATAATGTGTAAGGGAGCTCTTCAAACACTTAACATTTTTTTATGGTTTATGAGACCCTATTCAGAAAATGGACAGCAGTGAATACTGGAGAGACGAGAGACCCATCAAAATAAGAGGAAGAAAAAGCTGGATGCCTCACATGAGATGAGTCATCTCTATCACCATGGCAGAGCTCAGGGAACATTGCAGAGACGGCCACAGAAAGACCATGAATGTGCTGCTCTCACTGCTAGCCAGAGAACTTCTCTATGGAGAGGCTAGTAGACACTGAGGAGACTCAAAACTCATCAAAGCAGAAAATAAGAGTCTGTCAAGAACTTGACACTGAAGGAGACTTCTAACATGTCCCAAGGCTCAGTCAACACTAAAGGAGATTTCTAACATGCCCCCAAGGCTCAGTGAACATTCCAGAAGACAGAGCCACAGGGTGGGAAAGCAAACTGTGAGGAACTACCCTCTAGACAGGAACCAATAACCAACCTGTGTAGACATGATCACAAGTGATTTCCAATGCTTCCTATGTCTGTACTGCTCTGAACTCAAAAACATTTTGACATAGAAGACATAGGAGGAAAAGAAATGAGACAATAAAGCAGGAATGTCTGCCTTGAAAGAGGAGGGTCCTTGGTGGAATTAGAGTTGGGGGAGAGGGAACAAAAGAGCTGAAGGGAAATAAGACCAAATTACAGTATATTCATATATTAAAGTTTCCAATAAAATTGTTTAAAAAGAAAAATATTTTAATTATTCCACATAAGAATATACTTTGTAGGGAAACAAGAATTGCTTCATGGGAAAAAAAGACTAAAAGAAATAATAAATCTCTTTAAAAGCAAATAGTCTATTCACACAGATCAATTAAATCAGATTTGCTATTTCACAACTGACTATAAATTGTAAGAGTTAATCCACATAAACTCTCCTGGGTTTTTTATGTTAATGCCATTCAACCCAGTGCA
The DNA here is from genome assembly GCA_004024765.1 of Zapus hudsonius. NCBI lineage: Eukaryota > Metazoa > Chordata > Mammalia > Rodentia > Dipodidae > Zapus > Zapus hudsonius. The sequence goes on from PVHP010013558.1 coordinate 20,081, forward strand.
GGAAAAGCATGATGGAAAAAGGTTTCTTTAATTTTGTATTTCAGCAGGAGGAAGCCAAGATTTGCAAATACCCAGTATGAAATCCAACTTTTCGAAGGCTGAGATTCGTTGGACTTCAATGGAATTCTGACACATACGTGTAGAGTAATTCCGATTCCATCCGGCTGCTCATTCCTTTCCTTGTATTATGCAGTGCTGACAGAGGCCACATTTCCCAAGAGCCCCCTTTGCTGCAACGCAGATGTTTTTTTTTTTTCAATTGTGATATTTAAAAATTGAATATTTCAGATTTATCTATTGTTTTCTTTTCATGATGTGACTAATTCAGATTTTGGCCAAGATTTGGCTTGGTCTCTGAGTCAAAGAGGCAAGTATCTGTTTTATTCCTCTGTTGGTGGAAAACTTCCCTAAGATGCAGAGGACTTTCCTGCAGATAGATAGATACTCTCCTGCAACTAAGCACAACCAGCTGATACATTGGTGTTTGAATACAAGTCTATTTAATTATCTCATTACTCTTGACCTATGCACCTTTCTCTTACTTTGAATTGTATTACAGCTGGCAAGTATAAATATGTGCATTTGTAATATTATAAGACTATCATCTCTAACAAATTAAAGAATAATTATAATATATCTGTGATGAATGCCCTTTGCTGTCTCCATGTTTTCTGACATTATATGTAGAGGTGTTTTGTTCATGGTACATTTGTGGATCAATCAGGTGTGTCTCTGATTGATCTCCCTACAGATTGCAGGCTACAGTTCTCAGTGTAAAAACGCTAAGACATATAGCATCATCCTCTTGGATTGCTCTCTGTGGAAAGACACAGATGATGGAGTGGATAAAGGGGTGGTAGAGAGTAATGGAAATGAAAGAAAAAGCTAATGCAGACCAGATGTTACATGCCAAGTTTCTGCTCTGAGAATAATAAATGCAGGCACTGGTTGGCCAGACAAGGTTAGGAAACATAGATACCAATTTATTTTAATGAACAATCAGATGCTCCTCAGGGAAAAAGCCAAATGAGACTCATAATGATTATAAGAAGTACTGTTATCTTTTCTTCTCTGTCCTTCTATCTAATTTTTATTTGAGGAAAACCACATTCTTAGACATAATCAAAATTCACAATTGCCACAACTCTCCTGGGGTTCAAGCATTCAAGGACTTTCATAATGAAGGACCAATATCCCCAAGATTCTAGGTCCCTAGAGATCCTAATATGGAAAGGATGCCTGATTCAAAAAAACTTGGGAGACAGAGGCAGGAGTATGACTGTGAGCCTGGGACTACAGAGAGTTCCATTTCATCCTGGGATAGAGTGAGACCCCATCTCAAAAAAATAAAAATAAAAACAAACAAACAAACAAACAAACAAATAAACAAATTAAACAATCCCACAGGATGAGGGATTGAAACATGATTCACCCAACCAACTGGTTTCAACTAATATTCTTCTGAGATGTCTGCAAGTGCTTGACACATTTACCAGTTCTCTTTCCCTTTAGTCAAAACTTGAGGAAATATTATTACTTTTTCAGATTCTAGACAGGAGAATTGGACTTCAAATATCATTGTGATTGGATGGTCTGAAGAATGTTCTTTTCTAAATGTGAGATGAAAATGTAATACAGATCAGCCCATACCATACCCAATGTGTTTTTTCTTGTTACTAAAGCATATATATAATTTTACTTATGTAGGGTATAGTCTTATATCTCTTCCCTTCATCCACATCTTGATTTTCCCGAGGGCCCTTCTCATAGTGTCCTTGGTGTTCACTTGGGGTAATTAAGGCCTCTTTCAGCCTAGGGTAGGAGGAGGCAGTGACTCAGGACATTTCTGCCCACCTGTGGCTCTTACAGTGTTTGTACCCCTCTTCCATAGCTGTCCCTGAGCAGTGGAGGGAGTGTTAGCAGTTTGTTCCTAGTGTTGAGTTCTCTGTAGATTATTCTGTTCCCATGTGCTTCAGTTCTCCACTATGTTAGTTGCTGCTTCACTGAAGGCAGTTGTCAGGCTACCATTGGAAGAAATACTAACCTCTGCTTCATCTGTAGATTCTTCTGGACCCCAGTGAATGTGGTAGAGGTGGCACACTCATCTCCAGGTGGGCAGTTGGCTATCTTTTCTTGTCCAATCAATGGGTCGTGGATGTCCTCAGTATTCTCTGCCAAATAATCTCTGTAAAATATCAAATATCTCTGTAAAATAAAGCAGATTCCCCAACCCAGGATTAGAGCAGCTCTTATTAGGGAGGATATGCATATAATTTTGAGAGTTATTTTGATGAGGACACCCACTCAGCTTGTCCAGAGAACAATGGGGGCCTCTCTCTGGCAGTTCTGAGTCTCCTACCTGTGGGGGTACTGATTTGGTTCCCAGAGTTTTCTACCACTGAGTGGGCCTTATGTCCAATCAAAAGGCAGTTGGTTACTATGATAGATTGAATAGATGCCCCCAATAGAATTTATTATAATTGTGTTTATTATAATTGTGAATTGTCTCCAGCCTTCTGGCTGGAAGAGGTGTCACTTTGGCCTGGCCTCCTGGGGTCTGGCCCTGAGGTATTTCTAAACTGGATGCAAAATTCTAGGGATACATATGCAAAAGACCAGCAGGAACTCAAGTGTGGCAATCCTGCTGTTTTGTAAGTTACAGTGTTACAGTTGCTTGCTTGCTTTTGGAGGTGCTGGGCCTCTGACTCTGCTTGGATCTGTGAAAGGGGGCCAGCCTTTCCTTAACTTCCCCTGGATCTGTTACTTCAATCAATACTTTCCTCCCAAAACTGTGCCTGGTTTGAAGATTCATCCCAGCAGCGTGTGACTGCGACAGTTACCCACAGAGGCGGTGTGCCACTATTGCACAATGTGTGGTTCTTGTTCGGCTTGTGGATTATATGGTTTGAAGGTCTCCTACTTATTTGTGTTGGTTATTTAGTATTCTCTGGAAAGCCTGGTTTTTATTTTTGTGGTGATATATCTTTATACCAAAAAAGGTAATCTTTCTTCAGCTTAGCCAATCCCTGAAGAGCCTGGCAGTTGTATGCTATAAGTGCCAGCATCCTCCGTGGCAAGTAAAAGTCTTGAAAAAAATCTGAGTGATACCTCAGGGTGCCCAATATGTCTCTGCTCTCTCTTTTGTGGCCCTTTTTTTCTTCTTTCTATTGTTTTCCTCTGCCTTGGGGTTAGAAACTAAATGTTTGTATCTTTCTAAAATTCATGGTTTAAATGCTAGCCCTAAATGCTTGTAATAAGAGATGTGGCTGATGGAAGGAAATTAAGTCATAAGTGTGAAGCCCCAAAGAAGTGGATAATAAAGCCTATAGACAGGAGACTTCATAGAGTTCCTCCATAGACCCTGAGAAAAGACAGCCAGCCATGACTCAAGACAGGACTTCACTTGCCACAGAGATGCAGGCACTTCACTCTAACGCTTCTAAGCCTCCAGAAAGGAAAAGCAGAATAAAGTCCCACTGTTTCCCAGCTCCCCACTCTACAGCAGCTCTTACAAGCAGCATAGGTAGACTAGCACCTTAAGAGACTTTAATATTTCTCAACTCTACACTTGTTTTCTCCCAATCATTTGGTGTTTGTAGCATTGGATGTTCGTGTTTATTCCATGTGTTTAGCTGGCATTATTACAAAGACGCCATGAATTTTCATGACTTAGGGAGTCCCCTCTTTTTCTAAATATACACTGAACCACAGAGAGTGTCTGTGGCCAATGGCACATTTAGTCTGACTTATGTCCCTCCTACAAATATTTAGATTTAAAGATTTTTGTGTTTTTTTTTTTATCTTGCCACATGGAGTTTTCACTCTACTTAATTTACTTATGTATTTCCTCTGTAATTTACTTATGGATTCCCTTATAGTATCCTATTCTTTTGCACTTCTACTCCCTTTCTCGAAGAATCATGGTAATGAGAATAAAGGGAGGAGGATTTGGAATCTCCAAAATGCAGTATAAGCAGAGAAAGTGACTCAGTGGGTCAATGGCTTCTCTGCAAGCAGGAGAGCCCAGGTAAACCTCCAGCACTCACATGAACCAAGGTGTGTCGCACCTCTACTCCCAGAGCTGAGGAAGTGGAGACAGGAAGGAAGATTTTCTGAATGTGGTTGATTGCTAGTCTAGAAAATTAATGACCTCCAGGTTTAGAGAGAGACCATGTCTCGAAAAAATAAGTGAACAATTAAAAAAAGACATTAACATTACCATCTGGCTTCCACATACATGCCCACATATGTGCACATAAATCTGCACGCACACACACACATGTATCCACACATGTATGAAAATGCACATGCTTATACACACCATACAGTCATGTGCACACACACCAAAAAAATATTGGTCTTGTTTTGTTCACTCTATTCACTAATTCACTCAGATAAACACGTAAACCTGGGATCTCCTCTGGCTGTTGTCCAGCCAACCTTCCTGTTAGCACCTAGCCACCAGAACTCAGAGACTAAATATACTTGCATAATTTTATTGCATCCTGTTTTGAACTCTGTTTCCCACCACTTACCAAGTTCCCAGTTTGGTCTGTGCCTCTATAACTTTTCAAAATGAAACTACCTCCTCTTAGTTTTAATTCCTGCCTGAAGGTATTATTGAATCCTGTTCAATAAGTCACTATAAGGTGAATCATCATGTTTCACAAACCTATCATTCTTGAACACCTTTTATATTTATTTTCGGAGTATTTTTACTCACAAAAAAAATCTACTGCCTAGCAAAAGTCTTCAAATTTGCAAGATTCAAAACTATACTTGTTTACTATTTAAATTACCCAAGTATATCTCAGGATGGCTTATTTGCATGTCTGTGCTTATGGGATTCTCAATGTTTAACATGTATTCTCTGAGTCACTCGTGAAAAGAAGGATTCTCATGCTTGCTTTCTATACAAAGTTTCTATAATAAATCTAGCTTTTATTTCTCTCCAAGATGCTACTGGTCTCTCCTGTATCCCCTTCCCCACTCTATTCTTGTTCCTTCCCCCTTCTCTCACACATACTAAGATTTATAAACTTGTTGCATTAACTCTTAGACCATGTATCCAGACCCTTTGTATCAGATCATCTAAAGAAATATGATTATAAATGTATTGAGAGCATGGATTTGATCCTTCATTTAATTAGTATATCCTCCATAAAATCATAGACAAGATTACAGAAAAAAATGAACTTTAATTATATTGAGTTGTACATAGAATGTAAGTACTTATACTAAACTAAAATAGAAAAGGGTAGGAAATTGTGAAATAGTCTTGTTGAATATTCAGAAATTCACAATTCACAATTCACAGCCAGAAAAATCCATCCTCAGAGGCCATATTGAGGAATCATTTAGTTCTTTGGTAAGACACACTTGTTATTTTTACAGCTGTGGAAGCCTGAGAAAATGTTCTAGCTTAAGAGATTACCTTTTGCACAGACTGATGCCAAGTGAAAATAAATTCCATGAAAAAAGAAATATTCTAAAGCAAATAACAAACAGAAAATGTCCCTTTCTTTATCCTTCTGAGTTTATTTTCTTAGCATTGATCTTTCTCATTTTTTTTTAAGGTTAATATCTCATGGTGTTAGGAAAAATAGGACCGGGGCACATGATTCATTCTCCTTAATGCTTAATTTTCTTAAGCTACAAGCTCAACTGAAATTATTTTAAACATTTTCTATAAAGAAATCCTTTCCATCTATAGCCTATTAGTATTCAAATTGAGGTGCATTTGCCTTCTTGTTTCTTAGGCTGCAATGAATTGGCACATTTTGGTACAAACAGGTTATATCTGGTAACACTGGTGATATTGAACAAACAATTGGAACTAAGGATATTCTTTTTTTGGAGGATAAAATCAAATTGGATATTAATTTTTTGTCATCTTAATTATATTTAATTTATTTTTTTCTTTTATTGTTTGTATTTAGATACATAGAACGGGCCATTAATGAGTGTGTATCCCCATTTCCCCAATTTCTCTCTTCCCTATACTCCTTGGCTGGATATCCTTCTCCATGGGCAGTCTGAATCAGTCCATGTGGTAGGGGTTATGGATAGCCTAGGGGTCAACCAGTTCCAACCCCCTTTGTAAGATGTTACTGGGGGGGTGCATGTCTCTGGATATTCTCCCACACCATGGCTCTTACACTCTTTCTGGCCCCCTCTTCTGCTCAGTTCCCTGAGGCATGGTGAATGAGTACTAAGGCTGCTTTTTTGTTGTGTTCTTAGGGGGTCTCTGGACTTCTGTTTCAGGTTATGTTGGAAATGTTGGTGTATGTCTGGCTTATCCTGTGTTGACTGACTGGCTTTGGTTGTGGGTCACTTGCTTAGCCCACCACTCTCTGTGGGGTTCCATATGGATCCTTCATGGAAGATCTGGGGTGGCTAATCTCTTGCCCAGCTATCAGCTATTGGCCTGCTGTTCATTGGTAGGGTTGGAGGATCCATAGCTCTCTCTCTCTGCATTCTGAAAAATACAAACAGAATCTCCATTGGAGAGTGAGATCAGTATAGGTTAACTTAGATACACATTTCTGTGTTGGCTAAATACTGTTGTTAATAGCAGTATGCCAATCACTCATATAGTGCATTTCTCTTTGGGGGGCCCAAGATTCTGGTTCCTGGTGTATTTCTTATGAGTCCCCAGTTCCAGTTAGGGTTCCCCTTCACTGACTGGATTATTTGGCTAAATTAAAAGCTGTTGAATCCCCCAGGCTTTGGTTCCTCCATCGCACAAGTGCTCATTTCATGGTTCCCTGTTCTCTCCTAGTAGGCAATGTGTTCAGCCTACTCCTGGTGGCAAACTTCGATTCATGCCAGTGGTCTATGTTTACCTCAGCTGTCATTGACCAGTTTCCCCTGGCAGCTTATGCAGTGCCTTCCAGCTGTGCACTAGCTACCATCTGAGGGATGGTTGCTGTTCTAGACCTTGCAGGGTTTCACGATGCTAATAGATGGCTTTCTGTAGTTTCTTCAGCAACAGAATCTTGCCTCAGACCTGGGGTGGGTATTCAAGCACTTTGACAGAATCCTGCCTTATTTTTGGGACCTCATGGGTCACTTTGGTCAACAGCTCAGTGAAGTAAGAAGCCAGTGACTGGGACCAGGATTTGCCAGACTGATCAATTTTCCACAGGCTTAGACTCTCTCCCCTTCTATTCACTGCCCCTGTTGCCAGGTGAAGTCCACTACTTGCTCAATAGGTTATAGTATGCCCATAAGGATTTTATGATTTTTGAACCACTTTTGGTTTATCTTCATGCCTAAGTTATCTCCTACCCCCACATCCCCTACCCCTCTCTCATAAACTCTCACTTTTCCTGAGAAAAGAGTTTAAAGTCACCCTGGTTGGGAGCCGCATATGAAGGGGAATATGCAGCATTTCAATCTCTGTTCTTTTGAGAGTTCGCTTAGTAAGATCTGCTCCAGGTTAGCCCATACTTCTCTAAATTTCGGTATTTCCTTTTTCATTTCAGCTGAGTAAAATTCCATTGTGTAAATATACCATAGTTTTGTTTATCCATTCCTCTATGGATGGGCATTTTGGTTGATTCCAAATCTTGGCTTTTATGAATTGAGCTGCCAACAATGTATGATGGGCTAATGATAGCATCTTCAACAAACGGTGCTGGACAAATTGGATAAAAACATGTTAAAAATGAAAATAGACCCACTCCTCTCACCATGCACTAATATCAATTCCAAATGGATCAGAGATCTCAATATAAACCAAGCAACCATGAATACTCTGGAAGAAAAATTAGGAGGAACCATACATGAGTTAGGAGTAGGGAAAATTTCCTGAACAAATCCCCAATAGCCCAGGAATTGTAACAGTCACTTAACCAATGGGACCTCATCAGGCTCAAAAGCTTCTGTACAAACAAAGTACCATAATCAGAGCCAATAGACCCCCATCAAACTGGGAGATGATTTTTGCCAGCTATAACTCAGACAAAGGCCTAATCTCCAGAACCTATAGAGAACTCAAAAAAATTAATAGCAAAAACTCCAACTGCCCTCTAGCAAAATGGGGCACTAATCTCAACAGAGAATTCACAGAGGAGGAAACACAAATGGCCTTGACTCATCTAAGAAAGTGCTCAGCATCCTTAAGCATCAGGGAAATGCAAATCAAAACCACAATGAGACACCACCTTACTCCAGTCATAATGGCAATCATGAAAAAAAAAAACAATAATAATCATTGCTGACAAGGATGCAGAAAAAGGAACCCTCATTCACTACTGGTGGGACTGCAAGCTTGTTCAACCTCTATCGAAAACACCATCAAGACTCCTCAACAGAATGGACATAGAGCTACCAGTGGACCCAGCTGTCCCTCTACTAGGCATCTACCCGCAAGATGTCACATCTCAGGATAGAGACATTTATGGAACTAAGAATGTTCTTGACACAGCACAGCTTGTCTAAACTATAAAACTTTTCCAAAGTTCGACTGTCTTAGTCACTTTGGTAAAAAGATTCACCAGCACAATAGCAAACAATTATATCCATGGAGATGCAAATTCATCCTGCTCACTGGCATATTAAATTTCTGAGAAATGGTCCATCCATAAAAGAAACATTTTCAAAACATTTTTGTGACTAGGAGTGTTTGGCTTTGTACTACTCACTTAATTTTTTAATTAACGGAAATTTATTAGCTTTTATTGGATATTAAAGATCTGCAGGGTTGTGTTTTTTTAACCAAAATATAATTAGCTTTAGGTAGCAAAAAGAATAGGTAACTTTTTAAAAGAAAAATTTCTTTCTTTCTCAAAAGAATACAAGCCCAAAATTAGACATTGCATAAATAATAAACGTTCACATCATTAGGTCTCCAGTCACTATTATTGTAGCCTATCATTATAATATGAGACTTTCCTCTTCATGACAGTTTTATTGTTAAAATTGGTTAGTGGTGCTTGGATACCTTCATTCATGTGTGAATATAGATGAAGGAAGAACGACAGGATGACAAAAGAAGCATGAAGTCTTTCACAATAGACTTTTCTAGAATTGTCGTTGGAAATTAGCACTTATAATTCATTGATTGCACAACTAGATTTGGTTCCAACTCTAGAGGGGAATGTTGACTTTTCTCTTGGGTGAGCATATCTCTAACTAAAATTTCATCTGTTCAGGAGAAATGACAGAATGGATGTTCTGTGAGAAGCTGTCAATCTCTTCAATAACTATTACAAAATTAAAGTGTTAAATCACCATTGTGTTTATTGATCTTAATTTTTGATTTTTCCCTTTATTCATCCCTTCTGGTAGTTTCTTTCCAGAGATTCTAGACTGTGCCATATAAATTGCTTTGCTTAATGGAATAAATAAAACTTGCCACAAGTAGTGGCTTGCATTATGAACAATAAAAAAATAAAAATAAATAAATAAATAAAAAGTTAAAAAAAAGAAAGAAAGTACTTACATGTTTCCACTTCTTCCTTTGAACGCTTTGAAACCAGTCTCCTGGAAAAAGAGAGTCCATGTGGTACAAGTCCATTCACCCCAGTTTACAGTTATCCAGTAAGAGTGGGTCAGGCAGCCAGCTACCCTGAAAGGCCCCTATATGAGTTAGTTCACCTGGCCCAGAGGGTTGGATGCATGCTGATGACTCATATTCTTCGAAGAAATAATAAATAAGTGTTTGGAGCCAGTAAGTTTGGGGTCATTGTGTTACTTGCACAACAAATATAATTATAGTGAAATGATGGCAAGTTGACTATATCAATTTTCCTTACCAAAAGTAGCTGAGTCAAGATTAAACACCTACATATAGTTTGCTTGAAAATCCAAGGAAGAGTAAAATCAAGAGCAATTCTAAGGTACATAGTGGTGTTAACTATGTTCTTCCCCCTTTTTGCATGCTGTGGTAATCCTATTTATGAGTTGCCATCTGTGATCATTTCCCTGGTCCCTCACTGCACAGTCTCTCGTGTATTTATTCTTCCTGTTGATAAGCTAGCTTCCTATCTCCTAAGATGATGTATGTGCCAAGGTTGATTATACAATATTTATTTGAATCTGACCCAAATCTCACTGGCTCTCCAATGGTATTCCATTAAAGTCAATGCCAACATCTCTCTAGTGTAATGATATCCAACTGAAGATTTAACTGCATATAAGTATTCGGTAGTGACCTTCAGAATTTTGTGTGTTTTATAATGACTCATGTAATTATTCTAGTTTAGCACTTCTTCAATTTTAACAGCTTGTAGTAATTCAAAGTGTCTGCAATTGCAAATCGACACAGGAAATTATGAAGAAAATCTTAATTTTTGCTCAAAGGAATGTTAATATTTGCTAATATTTTCATTGACAAATAACCAAAACCGAAGGATCAGACAAAAAGACAGATGTTTGCTTAATGTATTCATCAGAGTATGTCCTTTTAAGAATATCAGGAAACTAAAATACAAGTTTATGATTTAATCAAGACAATTCATTAATTAGGACTTTTATATTGACAATTGAATATTAGAATACTTTTCATTGCAATTAAGTCCCTTAAATGCTTTCTTAACAAATACAAGTGTTATTTATTTATTTTTTCAAATAACAAGGAATCTGAAGATAGCCATTCTCAGGTGAACAGTTAACTATGTCAGGGTGACTCTTGGGGTTTTTTTTTTGTTCCCCTTTGCTTTCAGTTTTAGATGATGCCTACAGTATCATAACCCTTTTAGGTCAGAAGCTAGGATGACTATCTCCTATGTAGTTGCTAAGGAAACTTTTTCCAAGAAGTGTATTTGTCCAGGATCATGTTAAAAACTATCCTTGGGGGTTTGGAGAGATGGCTCAGTGGTTAAGATGCTTGCCTGCAAAGCCTGAGAACTCAGGTTCGATTCCTCAGTATCCATGTAAAGCCACACACAAAGGAGCACATGCATCTGGAGATTGCTTGCAGTGGCTGGAGGCCTTGATGTGCCCATTCTCTCTGTCTCTCTTCTATTTCTCTCTGCTTGCAAATAAATGAATAATTAAAATATTTTTAAAACAACAATCCTTGGATAGATTATTTCATCCTATTCTTCTAGGGTATTGTGAAGCATCCTGTAGACTGTCAAAAATAAACATTATAATACCTTAAAAAGTCAAATATAAAAGACCGTGTTCAGAATTTTCAATTGTATACTATTTCATTTTTTTTTAGTGTAAATTACATGGAGTAATTTCTGAGAAATGTACTGAATTTCCCCTGTGTCAGGCAGGATGTTGCATTTGGAGACAAGTGAGAATAATGCAGATATTTCTCTCAGTTCATGGAGACCAGATCATGGAGATCAAACTGAAGGAAAATTCAAGTAGGGTTAGTAGTAGGTGGTGGTTTGGGGTGCCTGGGGGGATGGGAGTTGTCACATTCGCAAAGATGGACAAGGTAGATTGTGGGTCTGAGAAACCAGACAGTTCAGAAGAGCATTCCAAGAAAAAGGTTTAGCTATGAAAAGGGTCTTGAGCAGAAATAAATCTTCCATATGTCAGAACACATTTCTGCCATCATGCCTGAAAAATCAATGATTAGAATAAAGTGTAAAAAAAAATCAGACGAGAAGCTATGGAGTGTCTCAGTAGCTAAAGTACTTGCCTCAAAAGCATGAGAACCTGAGTTAAGATAATTGGGATGCACATGAATAAATAAAAAATAAAAATAAAAGACATTGTGAAACCATGCAATCTGCAGTCCCAGCATGGAGAAGCAGAGACAAGAGAATTCCAAGGGCTGGCTCCCTAATTTGTCATGCTAAATCAGTGTGATCTCGGTTCAATGGAAGACCTTTCTTCAATAGTAATAATAATAATAATAATAATAATAATAATAATAATAATAATAATAAATGGAGGCCTATTAAGGGATACATCTAATGGGACTGCTGACCTCCACCTGCACATGCACAAATGTACATGCTCAACCACATATATGAATTACCATGCGTACACACATGCATACCATATATGTATATATATACACAAAAAGATGTGAAGATCGGATAAGGCTGCTTTCAAAGGATCCTATTTTATTGCTTTATCTCTAAGTGGAACATGTTTGATGGATATTTTAATCGGAGTGAATAATGATTTAATAATCCTTGCTTTTAAAGGATGACCGTGGCTTTTACATGGAAGACAAAGGGCTAGTATAAGACAGGAGAGGATAAAAAACCTTCAGGGCTGTTCTAGATAAGAAATAACAGTGTCTAAGGCTGGAGAGATGGCTCAGTGGTTAAGGCACTTGCCTACAAAGCAGAAGGACCCGAGTTTGATTCCCCAGTTTCTACATAAAGCCAGCTGCACAAGGTGGTGCATGTGTCTGGAGTTTGTTTGCAGTGGCCGGAGGCCCTGGTGCTCCTATTCTCACTGTGTGTCTGCCTCTTTCTCGCCCTCTCTCTCACAGTCTCTCTCAAATAAATAAATAAAATATTTTTTTTAAATATCACTGTATTTTAGAGTAGCAGTGGGAGGGAACAGGAGTGCCCACACTCAGAGTGTGCTTGAAGGCACGAGGCATTGTGGGTTATTTGCAACATGAAGGAAATAGATGTCAAAGCTGATTCCTAGCTGTTAATAGAGAACAGCTGAGGAAAACAGAAGCTACATTTGCCATGATGGGAAATCTTGTGCGAAGAGTCATATAGCAACATGTGCAGGAAATATTTCTGTTCTCATGAAAATAATCACGAGAAGTTTTTTTAACTCCCCAAAAGCAAATAAAACAATATATTTACACCGTATAGAAGAGAGCATTAGATTGGAGAAAACAATCAGCCATTACCTTGTAAATATTATCTGTTGACACAAACCATTGAGGAAAAGACAATATAGGAGAAGTGGCAGAGGGAAGAGCCTGGTGACAAAGTTTTATTGATGAAATAGAGGACTTTGAGGAAAGGGACACCACCCAAAGTGAGAAAATTTTGAGTCATAACCCAACACCCCCAAAATGATTCTAGGACAAAGGAATCCAATGATCAACTCTTGAATATGTTGGTGTTGGTAAAATGAGGGTGAAATGTTAACCACAGATGAGACAGTACTGGTTTTCATGGTGACCCAAGTGAGAGATTATTTTAGGGAGATGTTGGGATTGATCAGCCAATTTCAGTTGCCTATAAGGAGCCTGCATGACTCTAGAATCAGAACCAAGGAGGACAGAAAATATACCAAATAATTTTGCAGAACAGTGTATTGGGAATTTACCAACTGATCGGATGAGAGCAATAGATAGAATATATAAAAACTCCAAAAATAAACATCAAAATCCAAAATCATACAACCAATAAATAGGCTAATGAAGTGAACAGGTAGTTCTTAAAGGAAGACATAGAAATGACTGGAAACATTTTAAATAGTCAACATCTTTATCTATACAGAAAGTGAAAATTTTTGAGATTCCATCTCAGCAAGAGAGAAAACAACCAGAAATGCTAGTGAGGATGTGAGGGAAAGCAACCTTTATCCACTGTTGGAGGGACTGCAAGCTGCTACAGTCATGAAAATTAGTGGGGAGGGTCCATGAAAAGCTGAAAATGGAGCTACCATAGGACCTGGGTCTACTATTCATGGACATGTGAATTCTAATTAACATGAGGAAGAAATAGTTGCACACCATGTTGACTATTGCACTGTTCAAAATAACCAGGAAATGGAGCCAACCTAAATGCTCCTCAACGAAGCAATGGAGGAGTTGGAGATTTACTTTAGTGGAAGATGGGTGTTTGCCTAACCAAGTGGAAGGCCCTGGGTTCAGTCCTCGGCAAAAAAAAACAGGGAATTAACAAATGAATGTATAATTAGAAAATATGCTACATATACACAATGGAACTTTCTTTAGACAAAAGGAACAAATGAAATCCTGCTATTTACAGCAGAGTGGGGGAACTGAAGAGCATTCTGTTAAGCAAAACAAGCCAGACTCAAAAAGACACATATTGTATTCTTTATCTCATAAGCAAAATCTGGATTTAAATTTCTCTGTGTGTTTATGTTGAAAGTAGCAAGGAGACAGTGAGAGGGATAGAGGAGTTCTCAAGGGAGGAGGAAGGGAAAGAGCGGATGACAGAATACATGTGACATGAGAGGAGGGGAGAGAGGCTGTTTGGGGAAGAGAAGGACCACTAACAGGGTAGCAGGGAGGATGGAGGACAGTGGAGGAGGGGGACAAGTAGGAGGAGCATATAATGTCACATATGTATAAAAAACACCATAATAAACCCATTACTTTGTATACTAAAATTAAATGTTTTGTATGCGAGTTCATGTTGCAAGTGCTTCTTTGCTTTTAATATCGCTACTCCTTTTAAATATTTTACTCATTTATTTGCAAGAAGAGAGAGATGGAAGAGAGACAGACATAGAATGGGTGAACCAGGGATTCCAGCCTCTGCAAATGGACACCAGATGTATGCACCACTTCATGCATCTGGCTTTATGGCTTTATGTGGGTACTGGGGACTCAAACTCGGGTCTTTGGTATTTGCAGATAAGTGCTTTAACCACTGAGCCATCTCTCCAACCCTTAACTCATGTGTCATACCTCTAGGAATAACCATGAGAAAGGGAAACAATGATTGAAAATGGTTGCATTAATAAATTGATCATCACAAGATAAAATCAACATGAAGATAGACTTCTCACATGGATGTTATAATCAACATGTCCAAACCAGAAATACTTCATAAAATAAAGAAAACTGATAACGCAGGTTGGATTTGAGGCCAACATAAGACAGTCTTAACTCTGCGATATCCCATGATAGTTATGCAATTAATGATGTGCAATTGATAAAGAGGAATAATTTGTTCTAAGAGATGTTGAAAACAGTCCAGAAAAAAATGGGCTTCTATTATACCATTTACAGATAAGAAAAAAAAAATTAAAGAGGTGATAAGTACTCTCTACTTCTAAAAGCACTCTCGGGCACAGAAAAGTAGAAAATAAATCTGTCTTTGAGATGGTGTAATCATTGATAAAAGAGAATGAGTTGGTGCCTACACAGACACAGACAAACTGTTAATGGTGGACCAAGATCTCCCAGTCTCTCACAGCACTGAAGATGAGAAAAAAAATGAGGTTAACCACAGTGAGTCACATTAGGTATCAGCCACCCAAGTCCATATTTCAATGTCCTGCATTTCTAAATCACATGCTCAGTATATTGGATGGAAACACCAGATGTGTGCACAGACATATACTTCAACAGTATCCAGATGCAGTGTGTCTTCAGTCCCTCTGGATGGAGAGCCATGTAGCAAGGAATATCACCCACTTGTTCCCAGGGCCTCTAGACCCTCACCAGGTAAATGCCTGACCCAGTGTTTTATGGAGAATTAATTCTTTAACAGTGAACAAGGTTCATAGTCTGTTGCTTTGTGCTCTGCATCCTGTTTGCTGAAATCTCCAGGCAACATTTCTTACTTTCTACCTATGCTCAGTTTTTAAGGTGCAGATATGTGAAAAGTGTTTTCAAATGTCAACCTATGTAGTTGACACAATAATTCCACATTTAGTTAGGCCCTGGGGTTTCTTTCTGACTCTTTGTCCATCCCTACTTGAGATATAAGCATTGTTCCACTTCAGCTAAGCCTGGGATTCCTCAAGCGGCTGCTTGTTGGGACCCATCTGGAGTTTGTACCTTCACTCCTCACTTTTATTGTAGGATCTTCCTCTCTGCACTCTTCCATCTGGATTGTCACCTTCACAAAGCCTGGAAACTTGTAACCTTTCTGTGTCTTCAGTGTTTTCCTCGTTTCTGGGGTGCTTTTTGGACTGGGGTTCATTTCCTTTCTTCCTTGCTCTGTTCCATGCCCTGGAAGACTAATCTCTGCCAGCCACACTTCTCTCTCCTGAAGAGTTTTAGCTTGAATTTGCCAGGAGAGAACAATCTAGGCTCCTCTTAGGCAGCAGTCCTTGCAAGGATTGGGTCTCTGTCTATACTTTCTGATTGTCCTTAAATTTCCTTCTATCTCGTTTTCTTTTCTCAATTGCATTCTTAGGTTTTCTTAACTAACATAACTTACTTTCACTTTTGATCTGTCACCCCACCTGTATCTTTCTTCATTGCAATTTTACTTGATGTCATATCTAACCTATTTTTGCCATTTTTATTGTTTTTAAAGGTAGTTAAATTTTGTTCATATACCTTCATATAGGAAATTTCCAGCTTTTATTTTCTTTTGGTCAAATCTGCCTAAAGAAGAAAATATGCTGCCATAGAATTTTCTGGAAAACTATTAGCTATAGCTCTCAAAAATTCTGAAGTAGCTTCTGGACTGCTACTAAAAGGGGTTGGGATTCTGTAGCTTCTTTGGCTTTTGTAAGTGAAAGAGACATTTCCAGGCAATAATCATGAGTCATTACACAAGTGCCTCGTCATGCATGCACACACGTGCACAGAGAGAAGAGAGAGACAGAACAACAGATAAATAGTCCATCTCTTTCATCACAAGTCATTTGCTTTGTCTATTCTTCACAAGTATAACCATTTTAGCAATATTTATGTGTAGAAGTTGAAAAAAATCCTATTTAAACAGAATTTTTAAATTTTTTCTTCCTTTCCTAATAAGTAATAAACTTATTGAATAACTGATGTTAATCTCATTTCAGTCTCTGGCAGCCTTTTCATTAGATTTTGCTCAAGTAAATGCCAATAATTGTTAGCTGAATTGGACAAATCACAAGAGTAAAATGTAAAAATAAAAATGCTTAAAAATCAGAAATAACTTCTTGTCACTTTAGAATATTGATTGCTAAATTCCTTCCATCTATTCTCACTAGAGAATGCTATTGGGGCTCTGAAAGTCACATACATTTCCATAACACTCTGCTTGAAAAAATATGTGGCCTAGTTTCCATAGGATTATGATGGAAATAACATCCAATATAAAACCCGACACATGGCAAGGAGATCACAAATAGATTCTGGTTTAAAATGCCTTGCCAATCCCTGAGGGGAAATATCTCTTTCATCTTTATAACCTGTATTTCATCCTTGTTTTATCCTTTCTTAATTCTTCTTTTTATTCATTTCTACCCTTTTTTATCTTCACATAAAATTATTTTCTCAATTTTTTAATAAAAATGTATGAATAAAACAATTTTTGAAACCTATGTTCACCTGTTTTGATTGTTTTGGAGTCTAAATATAAATTTAATAGAATTTTCAGTTTTCCAAGTCTTCTAATTGGAGAGTACTATTTTATTCCCTAGAAAATATTTTAAGAATACTACCTGTTAGTGCTGTATTTTACAGCAGGGTTTTCTATCATGCTGCTAATACATAGCTCATAACAAAACACCTATTCTTACAACATAAGTAGGGTCCTCTAAGATTGAACAGTTCTTATCTTTTATACGTAGCTTACTGCAAGTATTGGAAAACAAGAATGGTATCTCATTTATCTTTATGTTTTAAAGCTATAAATTCCACCCCACTGCCCTAAAAGACATCCTGTCCTCAGAACATACCACAGCACCAGAAATGTAGTTGATATTAAATAAATGAAAAGTGAATGAATAACTTAAAGAAAGAATAGATACATGAAATTGCTCTGAGAAGCAGGGCTGTGAAACAGCCAACAATACTTCCAGGAAGCAACTGAGAACCACCCTTTGGCACCCACCACCAAATCCTGCTAACATTATTCTTGCAGCTTAAGAAATAAGATTGAGGCCAAACAAGGCTAGCTGAAGCCAACTCCTTCATTCCCCAGGCCACTGATTGCTTCACCGAAATGTTTCACTTTGCTGAATATGTGAAAGCAATAATTTCAAAAGGATGTAAAAAACTTTTTGTAAAACTCTTTTGATTATTAATAAAATATTACCATGCCAATGCATGCATTAGCACTATAGAACTGATATATTCATATTTTAAATTAAGTTGAATTTAGTCAGAGGTAGATTTGATAAAATATAGCTCTAATTTCATCACTCAGACCTCCCCATTCTGAAATATTTCTATGCCTATTCATACTCATTGTGTTCCTGCAGTGAAACAAAGCTAGCAAGTTCTATGCGATTCCATGACTTCCAGGTGCCCGTAAAAACTGGGGGATCTCTCTAGGTCTTACCATCTTTTGGCCTTTATGATTGCCATTGCCATTTTATTTCTCTGATGGCTTGCCAGTCATCTGTCATGTTTTTCAGATTCTTCAGAGCAGAAGACTTGGATGCATTGTTTAGACTCTCATTCTTTGGCTGTGTGCCAGCCTTCAGTCTAGCCTTTAGGACGTTGCAGGTGGTTTGATATCAACTCTAGAGTAAGTTAGTTCTACCTTTAATAATGTGCCATCGGGCTCTAATGCCTCCAACTTCATCAGAGAAGAACCAAAGCCCCCTTCATTCCAAGAAGAATCTCCAAGCAAGCACATCAATCTTGTGAATTACAGATGTAATTTCTTCTCTCCTAATTCATGTGTCCTGCTCCCGCTCACTGTTCAAAGTGTATCGCAATCTCTAAATCAGTTAGGAAGCTGCTATATACTCATCTATTGGGAGCCAAACATCTTGAACAAACTATGCTTTTCATTTGCCCTTTGTCTCCTCTTTGCTTATAATGTTTGAAGTATGAATACATTCATCAAACTTACAAGAACTCTGTGAATGATTATCTTTTTAAGCTTGAGGAAGCTATATTATACATATCTTTATATTTCCAACTTGTAAAACTGCAGAATATGATGGAATGGGCATTAAACATAGATATTTTAACCAATTGCTTTTAATATTAACTTATAAATCATACAACATACTACTGAATATATTTTGTGTGTGTCTGTGTGTGTGTGTGTGTGTATGTGTGTGTGTAGGTCCAGGGATAACATTGGATATTAATCCTTGCTTACTACTATGTTTAATCACTGCATTTGCCAGACAAACTGGCCAAGGAGGGTTCAGGAGAGTCTTGTGTCTGACCCTTTCATTTCATCCTAGTCATGCCGGGATTACAGAAGTCCACGACAGCATCTAGCTTTTCGCATGAGTTCTTGGAATCCATACTCAGGTACTGACACTCCTACAGCAAACACTCTCCACTGAGCCTTCTCCCAACTTTCCCACTTTTCAGGTCATACTGAAGATCGAACCCAAGATCTCACATATTTCTAGGCAATCAAACAATCAATCAATAAGCTACATTCCCTACCCTGCATATATTCCTAAACTCATTCTTCTTATATGTTTATAAAAAATGTACCATATTTTTAAGTGATCCTAAGACATAATTCATTATTCATACTGTACGTCTGTGCCCTGGCCCTACAAACAGAGAACTTGAGAGACAGATATTTTAGAGCTGCAGAGGTTTTATGGGGATTCCACAGGAACTAAGGGAGATCAGTAGGATTAGTCAGAAAGGGCATTAAATATTGTGTACATTATAAGAATCAAAGTTATGCAGACATTTTTGACCTCTCCAGTCTTAAAAATTATCTATTTTCCACTTCATTGGCAAAAGTTTTAGTCTGACACTTGAATTTAAAATTGGTCTGTTCTCTCTCCTCTCTGTCTCTCTGTCTCTCTCTCTCTCTATCCCCATATGAATGTATAATGACTGAACATTTAACTTGATAATAGAATTCTTACCTTGCATGTGCAAGACCCAAAGTTCAAGTCCCACTACTGCCAAAACAGATACCGTATATGATTGACAATTAATAAATATTTGTGAATTAATGAGTAATTTAATACGAGAAAAGGTGCATACAATTTCCCCTACCCCCAAAGCTACACAGGTTGAAGCTCCCAGTTCCTTTTTTTTGCCAAAGTATAAATGGAGATAATATTAAATGGATTCTATTGAAATAATGAATTTTGTATATGCCTAGTGTGTTTTATTTGATTTATCATCTGACTATTGCCTATATGTCTTGCAGTTCCAACCTCTACTGTGATAATTCTAATGTCCAAGTGGCAGCTTTGGAACCAGATCTTGGTGTCAGGTCTGAATGAATGATCCATTACATAGGGAAAAATCTTATGGTCTGAGCTTTATGGAGTAAAAGCCAACATGTAGTTTAAACTGGCAAGTGCAAACTCAGACATACATGACCCCATAATGACCACATTCATGACCAGGTAATTTAGCCTCAGTTTTCATAGCTATCTTTGAGTTGATGACTTCCTAACATATCTTCAATTGTATGGGCCATAATGTTTTCACTGTCCTTGCTTGTCACATGATTTCTTCTTGCCTTCCTCACTGGGATTGCTGGAATGTTCCATAAAATGGAGGGTTATGAGTTGTGGGAGCAGCAGACAGTTAGTGTGGGGAGGGGGGCAATGCCTCTGGATATTCCTTCCTCAGTGGGTTTTAGAATCTTTCTGCACCCTGAGCCATGGTGGGTGAGGTTTAAGTCTGCTTTCATATTGAGCTCTTAGCAGCTTCTGGAATTCTGCTTTGGAGCATAGTGAGTGTCCTCAGTGTCTGTCTCCATCACCCTGGCGCAGGTGGTCGGGCTCACCGTGGAAGCAGCACTCTTGCTCATCTCTCCACTTCCTGTGTGGTTTCACCTGGGCCCTAGCTGATGTGTGAGGGGAGGATTCATCTCCTGCCAGGGAGTCAGCTATCAATTCTGGTCTCGGTGGTGGATTTGGGTTGTCCAAGGTTCTCATTGCCTCCTGAAAAATAAAGACAAATTCTCCAAGGACAGCAAGATCACCATAGGTTGAATGAGACACATGTTGTTAACTTGGTGAGATTCTAAAGGGTGGAGCCTCTCTTTAGGCCTGTGGTTCCTGGGAGCTTCCCCTTCA
>PVHP010013559.1:0-20246 GCA_004024765.1 Zapus hudsonius
CTCTGTGTGTGTGTGTGTGTGTGTGTGTGTGTGTGTGTCCGTTTCTCTCTGCTTGCAAATAAATAAATAAATAAAAATATTTTTTAAAAAAGAGTGGAACTCGGGAGGCAGAGTTCCACTCTTTTTTAAAAAATATTTTAAAGGTAGGAGGATTGTCGTGAGTTCAAGGCCACTCTGAGACTACATAGTGAATTCCAGGTCAGCCTGGACTAGAGCGAGCCCTACCTCGGAAAAACAAAAAAAAAAAAAAAAAAAAAGTGGAGTGTTTTGTTTGTTAGTATAGCTTTGTAGTAGTGTTTTGTCTTTTTTTTTCCCCTTGCATTAAAAAACAGCAGAGGGCTGGAGTGATGGCTCAGTGGCTTAGGAACTTGCCTGCAAAGCCTAATGAGCCAGGTTTGATTGCCCAATAACCACAGAAAGCCAGATTACAAAGTGGCCCATGTATCTGGAGTTCCTTTACAACAGCCAATTCTCTCTATCTTCTCTTTATCTCTCTCTGCTTGTAAATAAACAAAAAAAAAATTTTTTTTTTCCAAGGTAGGGTTTCACTCTAGCCCAGGCTGACCTGGAATTCACTGTGTAGTCTCAGGGTAGCCTTGAACTCATGGTGATCCTCCTACCTCTGCCTCCCGAGTGCTGGGATTGCTGGGATTAAAGGCGTGCATACGCCACCACGCCTGGCTACAAAAATATTTTAAAGGGTTTAATGTTGAATGTTATTTTAAATGCTCCTAGAGCTACTTGCCCTCATGTTTGCTCAGAGAGGTACAAGAGTGTGCTGAGGTGGAGGTATTGCATAGTGAGAAATTGGGAGGGTGAAACAAGAGACTTGGAAAAAACTGAAACTCTACTTTTTTTTTTTTCGAGGTAGGGTCTTGCTCTAGTCCAGGCTGACCTGGAATTCACTATGTAGTCTCAGGGTGGCCTTGAATTCATGGTGATCCTCCTACCTCTGCCTCCCGAGTGCTGGGATTAAAAGCGTGCGCCACCATGCCCAGCAAAACTACATTTAAAATGTACTTTTTTTTTCTTTTCTGAGGTAGGGTCTCACTCTAGCCCAGGCTGACCTGGCATTCACTATGTAGTCTCAGGGTGGCCTCAAATTCACTGCAATCCTCCTACCTCTGCCTCCCAAGTGCTGGGATTAAAGGCGTGTGCTACCACGTCTGGCTTAAAATGTACTCTTATTTTTCTCTTTTTGATCTCAAACTAGGAAACATGGATCTAAATGTCTTGTACACTGCAAAATGGGAGTGAGTCGCTCAGCCTCCACTGTGATAGCCTATGCAATGAAGGAATATGGCTGGAATCTGGATCGAGCCTATGACTATGTGAAGGAAAGACGAACAGTGACCAAGCCCAACCCCAGCTTCATGAGACAACTGGAAGAGTACCAGGGGATCTTGCTGGCAAGGTGAGTCCTTCAGTGACTCACATTCTCACTCCTTTAAGCTTCATGAAACAAAGTAAATGGTCCTCCTACAGCCCCTTCTCTGCCCAGTTTGGATGTGATACTTTTTAACTTGAACTCATTTCTCCATCAATCAAAACTTCAAAAAATAACCCTAAGCAAGGCTGGAAAGATGACTCAGTGGTATATTTCCTGTGCAAGCATGAGGTTCTGAGGGGGCCTGAAACCATCTGAGTTTAACCCCCACACACACACACACACACATGCACTTATGTAAACAGCTGGAAATAGCTGTATACATCTATAAGCCCAGTCCTGTGGGGAGCAGAGACTGGAGAATCTTTGGGGCTTATAAAAAATGGCAAGTTCCAAAATCAGTAGGAGCCAATTGCATCGAATGCTGGTAGGAAATTGCTGAAGAGGCAGGGCAGAAGGATCAGAAATTCAAGGCCAACCAGAATCAGTAAGAGACTCTGTCTCAAGGAAAAGTACATGAACAGTGGAGGGGCCCACTTAACATTCTCCTCTGGCCTCCACGGGCATGCACATGGGGCACATCAGCACATGCATGTGCATACAACATTTACAAACACCTCCACCACACATGCTACACTCATAGTAAATCAATAAATAATAATACCGGATGTGGTGGTGCACACCTTTAATCCCAGCACTCAGGAGGCAGAGGTAGGAGGATTGATGTGAGTTTAAGACCAGCCTGGGGCTGCAGAGTTCCAGGTCAGCCTGGGCTAGAGTGAGATCCCACTTCTGAAATAAATAAATAAATAAATAAATAAATAAATAAATAAATAAATAAATACATACATACATACATACATAAATACATAAGCAAGCAAACAAACAAGGGCTTAGAGAAATGGCTTAGCATTTAAGGCATTTGCCTCCACAGCCCATCAATCCAGGTTCAATTCCCCAGTATTCACATAAAGCCAGATGCACAAAGTGGCACATGCATCTGGAGTTTATTTACAGTGGCTAGAGGCCCTGGCATGCTCATTTTATGCTTTTCTGTCTCTCTTTCTTTCTCTTTTCTCTCTCTGCAAATAAATAAAAATATTTTTAAAAGAAAAATAAATAATGAAAGTAAATATAAGCATTTAGACTATCATGAAAGATTAGGTATTTGATATTTTAGGTTGATATTTGGTTGGTGTAAACTAAAGGTTAGAAACACTATAACCTCATTTGAGTTTTCAACTAGGTGCAGATTTAAATGAACATTTCTCAACATCTTACATAGCTAGATACAGATGCCTTAACAAAATGAATACTAGTTACTCCCAAGGTAATGATAGTTTTAGCTAAAATTCAGCTTTGTAGGCAAACACCTTGACGGCTGAACCATCTCTCCAGCTTAGCTAAAATTCTTAGAGAAAAAGTACCTGCTGTTACTTTGCTGAGCTCTCTGGAAATTTTGATCTTGAGGCAAAATATGCATAACTCATTTGAAGTATGGATGTGCTTCACAGAAAACAGCTCTCTTCTTGTGTTTATTTAATCCTTGGATCAAATTTTATATATGTGCTTTTAAAAGTGAAAAAGTTACAAAGGGGAAAAATCATAAATTCAATATTTACAGACAGAAGTCAAGATTGCCTGATCTATTTCCTAGGTTTTACTTTATTACATATTTGGATGGATTATTTTTCCATAAAATCTGTGTTTCAGCCTGCCTCTCCACCCAGTACTTGGGCTTGACTATCCTCCTGTATCAATAAGAGACAGCTGCTTCTGATCATAAGTTGGTAGTAGGTTAATAAAACAAGTAAGGAATTGCACTGCACCATTACTCCTTTGGGGGTGAAACCCACCTTCAGCTGCTCTGGGAAACAAGTCTCACATAGTCAGTGATTTGAGGATCTTGAACTACCACATGCTAAAATTCTTCAGATTGATAGCTTTGGTCTGTTATTCTCCATGTGAATACTCTAGGTGGTGTTTTTTATGTTGGAGGCACAGCTGTCTAGAAGCAGTTGGGGCTGATGCCAGGGTTTGACTCCAGCAAGTCTCATGACTTGGTTTTGACTCTCAAATCTGGGCTGAGTTTCCCCAGAACAAAATGTTAACTAGCCTCCAGCCTAACCAAGCAGAGGGGCCGCCCTCCCATCCCAAAAGAATTGTGAAAGTGTGACCACAATGTAACATCAGGGTTTTAAAAAAAAAAAAAACTTCTCATTGACTCAGCATTTGGCATGATTTCATCTGCGCCTTTGTCTTAGGAGGCTGGGAGAGTACTCAAGCCTCCTGTGTTTAAAGGAACGTATGGGTCTTGAAGGCAAGATTTTGATGACATTTTAGATTAAATCAGAATATAAGACACAGCAGTTCTTTTGGCACAATAAAGAGTTATCTAAGGATGTGATAAGAAAAAGTGTGATATGTTCCCAGGCACACACAGTGGATATTAGGATATGTCCTCACGTGACCCACTAAGGTGAAGGATGCTATGTGTTCTGCCAATTTCATTATTTATTCTGGAATCCCAGGCTACTGCAAGCTGTTGGGTCATCCACATACACAACCAAACCCCACATCTGTGGCTTTTTCTTAAGATGTTAAAGGAATTTTAGAATAATTTAACTGAGTATATAAAGAGAAGCATAAACAGAAAATCATTTTTCCTCTTCCCTTTTCTTTTCTTTTCTTTTCTTTTCTTTTCTTTTCTTTTCTTTTCTTTTCTTTTCTTTTCTTTTTCTGTTCCATCCTGACTTCCTGGGCTTGATGCATAGAAGGAGGGCAAGCCCTGGGGAGGAAAAAAAAAAACCACAGAAGTTGAGTCACTAGATCTGGTTTCCATTTCTGGTTCACCCTTTTGCTACAAGCTTGAGTAGTTACTTCATATTTTTCAACCTCACCTGACCTCATCCATAAAATGAAAATCAAGATATTTGCATCATAAGAGTTGAGGAAGAAATATTCACTGTACATTTTAAAACAAAATAATATTCCTTTTTTTTCCCTTCTGTTGAGACAGTATAGCCTATGTTTGGTCTCAAATTTGCTATGTAGTTTAGGCTGGCCTTAAACTCCTGATCCTTGTCTTCCATCTCCCTAGTGCTGGGATCACTATTTTCTTTTTTACTTTACATGTATATGTGTATGGTATGCTTAGCAGAGGGGAGGTGTAAAAGAATCAAGGGACTTGTATCCTTAAGGCTACTTGAAAATAGCTCCGGTCCCCAAGAGAGGGAACTTTTACTAAAACCTGAAGGAGACTCCTGTAGAGAAAGATACCATAAGTCAAAGAGACACAGCTAACCTGAGTTGATCCTGCCAAGATGGAGCTAGAGGAGTACTCTGCCCTCAGTCTCTTCCCGCCAGTCTCCTGGGGTCCTACTGATAGGCTCCACTGATCAGCTTCTATTACAAAGAGCAAGGTGCGAAAGCTGAAGAGTAGAACTGTAGGGGAAACAGAAGAGATCCAGCTCAGCATCCTACTATAGGGAGTTTAAAAAAATCAGCTCACTTATTTATTTATTGACAGGTTTTTGTTGTTGTTGTTGTTGTTTTTGGGTTTTTTTTTTTTGTTTTTTTGTTTGTTTGGGGGTTTTTTTGGTTTTTCGAGGTAGGGTCTCACTCTAGTCCAGGCTGACCTGGAATTCACTATTCTCAGGGTGGCCTTGAACTCACGGCAATCCTCCTACCTCTGCCTCCCGAGTGCTGGGATTAAAGGCGTGTACCACCATGCCCGGCTTATTGACAGTTTTTATAGATGTATATAATGTATTTTTTAAAATATTTTATTTATTCATTTTCAAGCAGAGAGATACAGAGAGAGAGAGAGAGCACCAGGGCCACCACCTTGTGGGTCTGGCATATGTGGGTACTGAGGAATTGAACCTGGGGCCTTAAGCACTGGAGGCAAGTGCCTTAACCGCTGAGCCATCTCTCCAGCCCTATAATGTATTTTTAATATTTTATTTATTTATTTGAGAGAATGAGAGAGAGACAGAATAGAGAGAGAATTGGGTGTTCCAGGACCTCCAGCCCCTGCAAATGTACTTCAGACAGATGCTCCACCTTCTGCAACTGGGTTTACGTGGGTACTGGGGAATCAAACTCAGGTCCTTCTGCTTTACAGGCAAGTGCCTTAACCACTGAGCCATCTCTCCAGCCCAGTGTATTTTGATCTTAATCACTTCCCATTACCTCCCCCTCCCCCACTGAACCCCTTCTTCCCAGCTAATTCCTCTTCTACTTTGATGTCTTTTTTATGTGCTTACATGCATGTATGGTAGTGTACACCTATAATCTCAGCAAGAGGTCAAGGCCAGCCTGAGCTGTATGAAACCCTGTCTTTAAAAAAAGAAGGCAGGTGTGGTGGTTCAAGCCTATAATCCCAGTACTCAGGAGGCTGAGGTAGGAGAGTTGCTGTGCATTCAAGGCCTGCCCATACTACAGAGTGAGTTCCAGATCAGCCTAGGCTAGAATGAGACCCTGCCCCTAAAAAATAACAAAGCAAAGAAAAAAAGATCAAAGAAAAAACTCTCCAAACACTTGTAGCTGCCTAAAGCACTGTCAAACCATACAGTTTAGGTAACCAGGAGAACAGTGTCCTTAGAAAAAAATCCTACTCGGACTGGAGAGCTGGTTCAGCGGTTAAGGCGATTGCCTGCCAAGCCTAACTACCTGGGTTTGATTCCCCAATACCCATGTAAAGTCAGATTCACAAAGTGGCATATGTGCCTGGAGTTTGTGTGCAGTAGCTCTCTCTCTCTCTCTCTCTCTCTCTCTCTCTCTCTCTCTCTCTCTCTCTCTCTCTCTCTCTCTCTCTTTCTGCTTATAAATAAATATAAAAGAAAAGAAAAATTCTACTCAAGGGAGTGGGGAACATGGCTCAGTGGTTAAAGGCCTTACAAAGCTTGACATCCAGGCTCAGTTCCCAAGCTGCCCACATAAATCTGAAACAAAAACTAACACAAGGGGTTAGGGATTTAGCTCAATGGATGAGCGCTTGCCTAGCAAGCACAAGGCCCTGGGTTCAGTCCTCAGCACCACACACACACACAAAAAAAAAAACTAACACAAGCATCTAGCTTCCATTTGCAGCAGCAAGAGGCCCTGGTGTTCCCATACATACACACATATGTGTATGAAAATAAGTAAGGAAAAAAATTTTAATGTTTTTTATTTATTTGACAGAGAGAGAGAATATGGGCATGTTAGGGCCTCCAGCCACTACAAGCTCCAGACACATGCGCCTTGTGCATCAGGCTTTATGTGGGCACTGGGGAATCAAATTCTGGTCCTTCTGCTTTGCAGGCAAACACCTTAACCGCTGAGCCATCTCTTCAGCCCAGGAAAAAAAGATTTTAACCCCACTCAGTTTGAAAAGAAATTGCATTCTTGTCTAGATTTTGAATCTTCTATTTCATGTCATCTCCCAGGACACACAAGATAGTTGTCTCAAGGAGGTAGGAGCTACGATCTACGCCCCACAGTTCACCAGGGAAACACTGAATGCTTAACTGGAGATGCTGAATCTCTGTTTGTGGGGCATTCGCTTGGTGATTTGACCTCTTAGTAGAAGAGAAATTTGCCAAAGCGACAACCAGATTCCTTGGGGGAGGGGTGTTTGTTATTATTTCAAGGTAGGGTCTCACTCTATCCTAGGCTGACCTGAAACTCACTCTGTAGTCCCAGGCTGGCCTCAAAGTCACAGCTATCCTCCTACTTCTGCCTCCTTAAGTGCTGGGATTAAAGGTATGCACCACCTTGTGTCTTGTCAGAATTAGGGTATAGGCCAAGTAGTCAGCTTTCTGAAATACAAATGATTTTTTTTTGCATCCTTCAAAATGCATTAAAATCTTAGAAAAGACTGACTTAATATTCTCCTCTAAAACCTAAAAATGATGGTATCATAAAACTACTGATACTTTTCACATTGAATCTTATGTTTTGCTTTTACAGTTGGGGGATGGGAAGACATAGGAAGGGGGCTCTGTGTGTGTGCGTGCGTGTGTGTGCGTGCATGCGCACGTGTGCTTGAAGCTCTCCATTGAACTTTTTTTTTAATATTTATTCATTTTCAAGCAGAGATACAGAGAGAGAGAGAGAGAGAGAGAGCACCAGGGCCACCACCTTGTGGGTCTGGCATATGTGGGTACTGTGGAATTGAACCCGGGGCCTTAGGCACTGTAGGCAAATGCCTTACCCACTGAGCCATCTCTCCAGCCCTCTCCATTGAACTTCTAGAAGTCTTATTTGTTATTCTACACTCAGATCATGGAGGAGGCATCTGGAAGATTTATGTTCCATCAGACAGGTTCAGCTTTCAAGCAGTCCATTTGCAAGCTGGATGGTATGTCTATGGTGTTAGGTTCTAGTATATAAGGTTTTTGGCAAGGAAGAAAAAGTAGGTGACTGCTAGAGAATTTGTGCTCATGTCTTTAGAAATGACCATTTTGATTCTTTGAAGAACCCTGTCCTGAGGGCCAGAGGAGGCAGGCTGTCTTTTACCTAGGCTTATGGTTAAGACACTGAGGTCTGGTTAGTTGTCATAGTGGTCAGACAGCAGCAGGGAGCCCGAGAATAAAAGGACTTGTCAGATGACAGTTAAGCCCAACTGAGGTTTAAAAAGATTTTCTTAATAGCTTTTCAGTTAAAATAATCAAAAATAGGGCTGAAGAGATGGCTTAGCAGTTAAGGCATTTGCCCACAATGCAGAAGGATTTGAGTTCGATTCCCCAGTGCCCATGTAAAGCCAGATGCACAAGAGGGCACATATGTCTGTGTGTCTGCTTCTTTCTCTCTCTCAAATAAATAAAATATTTTAAAATAATAAAAAATATCTAGGATTATGCAAAACTCCTAGAAAATGCTCAGTGTCTTTCCCTTCTTAAAATGTAACCATAACCGCTCTGAACTTCCTGGTCCTGCCATTTTCAGCAGTATTTTCTTCTACAAATTTCTCAGAGTTGATGCTTTGCCCAACATACAACAAGGAAGAAAGGCAAGAAAATGGAATATCTTCTGTATCTTGTCATATTTCCTTCTTGGTTTTTTGTTTTGTTTTGTTTTTGTTTTCTTCTTGGTTTTTTTTAGTAACTAAAAAACTAAGTTCTTATCAAAGTGGCTCAGTCATCTCTTATGTGCCTGTGTGTTTACATGAATCCAAATTCAGGTCAGAGGGGAAGGATCTGAAACTTGGTTGCATCATCTGGGCCACAGACCAACTCTTTTTTGGCAACTTGTTTACTTGACTGCCTGGAACAGGAGGGAGGTGTCAGCTGGATTTAAAAGTTAACAGTTTAAAATAATAGATATGATCTGATGTTGTATTTCTCTCCCTACCAGTGCCTGAGCACTGGGATATCCTCTCAGCAATATGCTCATTGGAAAACAATCCAGTGTCACCAAGTAAAACTGATGATGTCTACATGGCCTGTGATCGTGTTTTCCACTCCATATATAACAGTTTGAGATATTGGATTGTTTACCAGTCACAGACCAAGTATCCAAGGCAATGTTGTTTTAATAGCCAAAACTATTATGAAATATGATATATTCATTACACTTTATGAAATATTTACATACAATAATGTTTTAAAACATTTTATAATAAAATTTAGTTTTAGAAGAAGCTATAATATTATTTCTATATAGTCAAAGTGTAAAGCTAAGCATTTGTTCAGGATACAATATGTAGTGACTTTTTTTTGTTTTGATTTTTTGTTTTGAGGTAAGGTCTCCCTCTAGCCAGGCTAACCTGGAGCTCAGTCTGGAGTCAGGCAGACTTCAAACTCATGCTGATCCTCCTACCGCAGCCTCCAGAGTGCGGGGCCTTATAGTGACATTTTAAAGAAAGGAAAGGGAATGCTAAACACAAGATTCAGGAAGGAAGTTACTCCTGACTGGGAAGATGAAGGAAGAACCAAGAAAGAGCATGTGAAATAGCAGTGACTGTCTGCACTGAGAGATGTCTCTCCCTCTGCATCAGGCCAATCTTTGGATTGGATTCTTTTTCTTCCTCCTTTGTAATAGGTGTCAGTTTTACTCCCAAGTCCAACATAGTGTTTTCTGATGATTATCTACTTCAAAAACTGAAGGAAATCGCTGCTGGGCACCTGGCTCTGATGTTAGCCACTTCCTCTGAAACATTCACTGTTCATGCTCATTAGCACAACGCTCATCTCACATTCCCTCCCGACTGGTTAGTAATTTGCAAGCGTGGTTTTTTAAATGCCTTTAGGGCTGGAGAGATGGCTCAGCGGTTAAGACACTTGACTCCAGTGCCTAAGGCCCCTGGTTCAATTCCCCAGGACCCACATAAGCCATACCCACAAGATGTGGTTCTCTCTCTCTCTCTCTCTTTGTCTCTCCTTGAAAAATGAATAAATAAAATATTTTAAATGCCTTTGAAGCCACTATAGTGGCACATGCCTCTAATCCCAGCACTCAGGAGACAGAGGTAGGAGGATTACTGAATTTGAGGCCAGCCTGGGACCACAGAGTGAATTCTAGGTCAGCCTGGGCTAAAGTGAGACCCTACCTGGGGTGGGAAGAGACTTCTGAGGCTTCTTTATCATGGAAATGTCTCATTTGCCTGTTGACTGGTAGCATCAGCTGTTCTTTTTTATTATTAAATGGCTAAGAATAGCTACCCACGGAGCTCTTTTCAGTTACTTGTGTGTCGCAGGGATTGTCCTGCCACAGTGAGAGAGAAGACCTAGTACAGATCTGAACAACCTCATGATAAGTGACAGAAATTAAAAACACAGTCATATGCATGTCAGGAAACAAAGTAATCTGAATATGAGAACACACTTTAACAGGAAATGAGCTGCCGTAGTTGATCCTAGTGTGCGGGGCAGTCCCCACTTGTCTAAGCCATCAGCTTACCCTTACCAGAGCCACTCAGCTTGCCCTTACCAGAGCCACTCGCTTGTTTGAGATGTGTGGTATGCTGTCTCCTCCTAGGGGTGGCAGGCGTTTGTGCAGCTAACCCCACTGTCCACCCTCTAATTGAGTATGGCTTGTCCTCATAAACAGCCTGACCTGCTCCCTACCCAGGAAAGTACCCTTCTTCTGTGCAGACCTGAGTCATGGAGCCCCACCCAAGCAGCAGGCACACAGAGGGAGCTGAGAGCAGGTGCAGAGCTTAGAAGAAACGGGGTCACATTAGTGCAGGCGCATGACTGCAGAGCTCTTGTGGCCCTAAGCCTGGTGCAAGATGTCTAGGGCTGCTTTCCCGTTCTGCCCAGGGGTTAGGTAACTCTGCATGTGCTTTGAATCATAGAGACTTGCACCCCACACTCAGGGATTGAGTCCCTACCAAACAGGCAGCTTTCTTTTTTTGGCTGGACTTTGTTTAGGAATTGTGCTTTCTGTGATGTGTAGTTTGAGATAAATCTCATCCCCATCTCAGACTTTCTCTTCATGAAATAACCAAAAGATGAATGTGGAGTGGTCTCAGAGTTGGTAGAGAAGTTGTTCTTCAGCCCACCTGTTTTCTAAGTGTTACCTCTGCTTGATGATTTTTTTGTTGTTGTTTTTTCAAAGTAGGGTCTCCCTCTAGCCCAGGCTGACCTGGAATTCACTATGTAGTCTCTCAGGCTGGCCTGGAACTCATGGCAATCCTCCTGCCCTAGCTCCTAAGTGCTGGGATAAAGGCGTGCACCACCACACCCAGCCCTTCAGTTGGGTGATTTTTATTCTAGCATCACCCTCTTCATTCTGTATGGAACATTCTTTGCAGAATTACTAGTCCCACCTTTTTGTTTTGGGTTTTTTGTTTGTTTGCTTGCTTGCCTGCTTGCTTGTTTGTTTTTTGAGACAGGGTCTCATGTAGACCAGCTTGGCCTAGAACTTACTAAGTACCTGAGGATGACCTTGAATTTGATCCTCCTGCCCCTAGCTCTCAAATCCTGGGATTAAAGACTTGCACCACCCATTCCCAGTTTGTACAGTGCTAGAGATTGAACCCAGGACTGCCTGCATGCTATGCATGCACTCTACCAACTGGGTTACAAAAGGATTACCACCCTCCCCACATCTCTGTGTCAGCCATTAATTCCTCATAAACTTTATCCCTATTGTAAGAACTTGATATAAGGCTCCAAAAGACTATTTCTCTTTGTCTTGTATGTTGTTTTAAATTTTTTTCTGTCATAATTATTTGTCATGCTCATTTTTAACCCAAAAATTATGTAAATATGAAGTAGAAAGTTATAAGCCTTCCATAGAAAGATTTCTGCCTTTCTTGAAAGAATCAATACCAAATGATGTTCTCCACATTTTTTTCTATACTTAACCCTAACATGGGAACTGACGATTCTGAATGTTCAACATACTTTTTTACCTGATAGTATACCTTAGACTGAAATTTCTGACAGACAGTGTTGATCATAACATTCCAATGTATGGCTTACACAACTGTTCTTTTTTTTTTTTTTTTTTCGAGGTAGGGTCTCGCTCTAGCCCAGGCTGACCTGGAATTCACTCTGTAGTCTCAGGGTGGCCTCGAACTCATGGCAATCCTCCTACCTCTGCCTCCCGAGTGCTGGGATTAAAGGCGTGCGCCACCACACCCGGCCTGTTCTTTTTCTTTTTGGTATCTCATATTTTAGTTCCACAAACAATGTTATGGTAAATATCAACACTGTCCAATAGCATTTGTTTGGCCTTACTGTTAGCAACAACTATTTTAGTTCCTGATAAAGTAAAAAAAAAAAATCAGATCTCATTGATTTATTATTGCTGTTTTACTTTGCTTGGCTTTTTTTTTTTTTGCTACTAATTAAATTGAGCATCATTTGAAATTATTACCTTGTTCTACTAAGAGGTGGCAAAGCATCTTGCAAGTTACAATTGAGGTTTCTCTGGGAATATTTCCTGGGAGGATGTTGATTGCTTTCACAATCCAAGTAAGGTGTTTCCTGTGTATGTCCTCCACAGCAAACAGCGGCATAACAAACTCTGGAGATCTCATTCAGATAGTGACCTCTCAGACCACCATGAGCCCATCTGCAAACCTGGGCTAGAACTTAACAAGAAGGAAATCACTACTTCAGCAGACCAGATTGCCGAAGTGAAGACCATGGAGACTCACCCGCCTGTGCCCCCTGTCTTTGTGGAACATGTGGTTCCACAAGATGCGAATCAGAAAGGCCTGTGTACCAAAGAAAGAGTGATCTGCTTGGAGTTCTCCTCTAGGGAGTTTCATGCTGGACAGATTGAAGATGAATTAAACTTAAATGACATCAATGGATGCTCATCAGGGTGTTGTCTCAATGAATCAAAATTCCCTCTTGACAACTGCCATGCATCCAAAGCCTTAATTCAACCTGGACAGGACCCAGAAATGGCCAACAAATTTCCAGACTTAACAGTGGAAGATTTGGAGACAGATGCACTAAAAACAGACATGAACGTCCACTTACTGCCGATGGAAGAGTTGACATCTCGACTAAAAGACCTCCCCATGTCCCCTGACCCAGAGTCATCAAGCCCCCAACCCAGTTGCCAGGCTGAGATTACAGATTTCAGTACAGATCGCATTGATTTTTTTAGTGCCCTAGAGAAATTTGTAGAACTTTCTCAAGAAACCCGGTCTCGATCTTTTTCCCACTCAAGGATGGAGGAACTAGGTGGAGGCAGGAATGAGAGCTGTCGACTATCCGTGGTAGAAGTTGCACCTTCAGAAGGGACAGCTGATGACCAGAGAAGCAGCTCTTTGAGTAACACTCCCCATGCATCTGAAGACTCTTCACTGGATGAAGAGCAGTCAAAGGTAATTCTCCAAGTAATGAAGTTCTCTCCACAGACCAACTGTTTGAGGTTCTGTTATGTTCACTTTGTTTTTAACTTTTTGTTTGTTTTTGTTTCTTGGTGTCTTGTTTTGTTTTTCCAGGTAGGGTTTCACTCAGGCCCAGGATAACTTGGAATCATGCTCATATCATTCCTCCTTCCTATCCCTGCCTCCCAAGTGCTACCACACCCTGCTTCTTTAACTTTTTATTGACAGCCTCCATGCATGTATACAATGTACCCCATCATCATCCCCTGCCACCCCCCTCTTCTGTCTTCCCTTCTCTACCTCCTCCACTGTTATCACTTCTTTCCATCTAGTCCCTCTTCTATTTTAGTATCTTATGTCTTTGTTGTTGTTGTTTTGCCCTCATATTATGCAAGTCTGTGTAGGTAACCAGCCACTGTGAAATCATGAATGCCACAGCCACTTTGGATCTGAATGACAGTATTACAAAGCACTCCTCTTTCCTTTGGCTCTTACATTTTACATTCTTTCTACCATCTCTTCCACAGTGGTCACTGAGACTTGGAGAGTGTGATGTCTCAATGCTGAACACTCCACTGTCTCTTGTCAGTACTTCGATGAGTTTTGAGTCTTTCTATTAGGAACCACCATCCAAAAAGAGATGCTTCTCTAACCAAAAGTGAGAGTAGCATTAATATATGAACACAAACATAAATATTTAGAGGGAAATTTGGTAGATATAATATATCCATTAGCCAAACAACAGTATTAGTTTACCTTCCAAAGCCCAGGCTGGACCCTCCTTAGCCATGGGCTTTTGTTTGGGTTTTCAGTACCAGGCAGGAATTCCATCCTGTGGAGTGAGCAGTTGGTTTCCCCCATAACAGACATGCCACCATTGTATCAGTTGGCACATTTTGCCTGACTGGCTAGCTTGCAAAGTCTACTATAGTTAAGACTGCTAATGACTTTTCTCCCCTGGCCGCCTGAATAGCTCTTCCTAGCTTCATGACTGCTAGTCAACAGAGAGAAGGCTTCCAGCTCAGCTCCAGCTTGATTTCTCTGTCCTGCAGCCCAAGCATGTGGGATCTTCAGCACTACAGTGGTTTTACCACCTAGTTCCGGTGGGAAACCAAGAGCCTTGGCAAATCCTGTATTGTTTGGGGGTTATTAGGAGGGACCTCCTGACAACTCACTGAAAGTTATCCCATCCCAACACTGAAATTTTCTTGTAGCAATCTATGGCTTCTGGGTGAAGCATTATCCACTCCACAGGGTTTATGCCCAAACTCTTTTTTTATTTAACATAATATATATTTTTAGCCTTACTTTTTTTGATATTAGTAAAGTTTTAGGAAGGCAGTAAAGTAAGGAAGAGGCCATCTGGCTAAGATTTTTCTTGAAAACTTGAGATCTAAGTATTATTTAGATCTGTTGCTCTTTAAGGATTTTATCTTTTCAGGCTTTTGGTGTCATTGGAAGCACTGCTCAAAGGGGATGACAGAGGAAAGGATTAGCTAAAACAGTGACCTGGCTGAACAAAAAGTCCTTTCTATGGACCCCTAGGATCCACATCAAATTTTACCAATAATGAAGTGCTAAGGTGCTTCCTGAGTGAGACTTGTGTCTCTCTGAGAAGATGGTTTATTTGGGAAATATTTTGTCAGAAAACTCACAGCCTACACATGTGTAAATAATTGCTGGAGTAGCAATCAATTTCCATGCTGAGTTCTTGCTGTTCATATTTGTAACTAGGCATAGTGGCCCACACCTTTAGTATCATTGGGAGTGTGAGACCAGCCTGTATTAGAGAGTAAGTTCCAGGTCAGACTGGGCTTTAGTGAGACCCTACAACAAAACAAAAAGTAACAGTAGTGCTTATGAGTTCATCTCTAGCCTTGTAGTTCTTGAGAATCAAGGTTTGGTTTGGGGAGATGAATTTAAATTCTAAGATTCCCAAGTGGCATATAATTTCTTACAAGCCACTTAAAATACAATATATCATTTTTAAATTTTGTTTTGTTTTGTTTTTAGAGGTAGGGTCTCACTCTAGCCCAGGCTGACCTGGAATTCACTATGTAGTCTTAGGGTGGCCTTGAACTCACAGTGATCCTCCTACCTCTGCCTCCTGAGTGCTGGGATTAAAGGCGTGCACCACCACGCCCGGCTCATTTTTAAATTTTTGTTTTAGCTTTAATGGGGTTTTTTTTTGAGATAGCCTTGCTATGTAGCCCAGGCTGGACTTAAATTTGTGATCCTCCTACCTCAGTCTCCTGAGCATAGAGTTGGGATTATAGTTATGTACCACCATACCCAGTTCCAAGATTTATACTTATTTTCATTTTGATACTTTTGTTTTGAGACAGAGTCTTAACAAGGTTGGCCTCAAACTTACTATTTTTTAAATATTTTATTTATTCATTTACAAGCAGAGAGAGAGAGAGAGAGAGAGAGAGAGAGAGAGAGAGAGAGAGAGAGAGAGAGAGAGAGAGAACCAGGGCCACCACCTTGTGGGTCTGGCTTATGTGGGTACTGGGGAATTGAACCTGGGGCCTTAGGCACTGGAGGCAAGTGCCTTAACCTCTGAGCCATCTCTCCAGCCCTCAAACTTACTATTAACTGAGAATGGCCTTGAGTTTCTGGTCCTCCTTCCTTCACTTCCTCAGTGTGTGATTACAGATATGCACCATCACGCTTCGTTTATTCAGAGTGCATCTCTCTAAGCAGCAGTGTCAATGTCATGTAGTTGTTGAGGAATAAATGATGACAGACTTATTATTACTGTCATACAAAACTTTCACCTAGTGATTTTTAAACTTTTTATTGACAACTTTCACAAATATAAATAATATAACATGATCATAATCCCCTCCTACCATCCTCTCTTATCCCTCTTTCTAACCCACCTCCACTGATCCCTTCTTCTTTCTAACTAGACTCTCTTCTATTTTGATGCCATCATTTTTCCTCCTATTATGTATAGGTAGCATTAGCTACTGTGAGGTCATGAATGTCAAGGCTGTTTTGTCTGAAAGACAGTATTATAAGCATTCCTCCCCTTCCTTTGGCTCTTACATTCTTTCTGCCACTTCTGCAGTGGTCCTTGAGCCTTGGTGGGTAGAATATTTCATTTAGTGCTGAGCACTCCACTGTCACTTCTCAGCACTTTGGTGAGTTTTAAGTCACCCAGTGGGTCACCACCATCTGAAAAGAGAAACTCCTCTAACAAAAAAAATGAGAGTAGCATTAATATATGGGCAGAATCATAAGTATTTAGATTACAGTTTGGTTTGCCTTGTTAGGTTTTCTTGTCCAGCAATGGGAATTAAACACAGGGTCTTGTACATGCCAGGCAAGCTCTTTAGCAACTGAGCTCTGCCTTCAGCCCTTTGATTAGATGCTTAGCATGTTATGATTTCACCTTACATTTACCCTACCTTGTCTACAACTCATCTGTTGTTTTTCTTCTGAACTACCTCAGGTAACTCATGCCTCTGTTCTATCTTCTCTCCTTCTCAAAGGCAGTGCTTCTGTTTTGTTTCTACTGGAAAGTCAGAATGCTGGAGCTCTCCTTTTGAGCCAGTCAGGGCAGTAGCATTGACAGAAATAGCCTTCCTACTGAGTCCTTGGTCATATGAGTCCTCCCTTCATGGCCCGTGCACACGAAGAGGCTCATGTGGCTCCTCTCCAGTCTTGGCAAGATCCTTTCTGCCTGATATCCTGGCAGATTTCCCCTAAGGCAAGACTGACCTTGTTGTTGATACTGTTTGAAGGAGAAAGACCAAAACAATTCCTAGGGAAATTCTGTACTTTATCTATCGTGTGTGTGTGTGTGTGTGTGTGTGTGTGTGTGTGTGTGTGTGTGTGTGTGTATGATAACAAACTAGATTGATAGACAACATGATACTACTTTAAGAAGTGTCCAGGGGCTATTTCTAGATTTTGATTTTAAGGCCTGATTTTGCATTGGCCATTTTAGGGAGTTGGGGGAACTTTTTTTTTTTTTTTTTTTTTTTAAATTTCAGTTTTTTGAGATAGGGTCTCACTCTGGCACTATGTAGTCTCAGGGTGGTCTCAAACTCACAGTGATCCTCCTACCTCTGCCTTCCGAGTGCTGGGATTAAAGGTGTGTGCCACCATGCCGGGCTTGGGAACTTGTTTTAAATTCATCTGAGAATTGTTAACTTTTAGAAAAAATAAAATATCTGAGAATGAGAGGGGGGGTTGTTTGTTTGTTTTTTGGGGTTTTTTTGTTTTTGTTTGTTTGTTTTGGTTTTTCAAGGTAGGGTCTTACTCAAGCCCAGGCTGACCTGGAATTCATTATGTAGTTTCATGGTGGCCTTGAACTCACAGTGATCCTCCTACCTCTGCCTCCCAAGTGCTGGGACTAAAGGCGCGCGCCACCATGCCTGGCTTGAGAATGAGAGTTTTGAAGGTTGCTGAGGCACAGGGCTGAGTAGGTCAAGTAACCCTTTCCCAGAAAAGGTTTGTGAAGCTTAGAGATTGTGTAGTGAGAACGATTCTCCCAGGAAGAGAGAGGGAGGATGTGGGTGAAAGTTAGGAAGACAGAAGAGAGCCAAGTGGGTCTCCATCAGACATCAGATGACAGTCGGTGTCATCTTGTTGGCTCACACTGGCACATGGAAGGTGGCCACTGAGCCTTCGGATGAAAAACCTCCCCTAAAAAATTACTACAAACTAGAGGTTTGTTATACCAGAGGAGAAAGGTTTTATTTACCTCAGTATGTTCTGAGCCATAGAAGTCTTAGGTAAATTTGAATTATAAAAGCCCTCCAAGCTGTCTGCGGTATTTTAGAGCAAGGTCTGGTATTAACTTCCTGCTGGGTAAACAGAACCAAGTAGTAGACAGTGATAGACCTTGTAATGAACTTTCTATCTCTGGCCTTGAATCTGTTTTTTTCTTGCACTCTCACAAAACAGTAAGCTAATGGACCGGGGCACTCCATGATTTGTGTTCTCGGAGCCAGATAGGTTCTCCTGGAGCAGAGGATTACTAAGCAGAATACAATGCATTTTCAATTGATCTATAATTTGCCATAATAATCTCACTACTTTCTCTTCGTAGGCAATCTCAGAACTGGTCAGCCCAGACATCTTCATGCAGTCTCACTCAGAAAATGTAATTTCAGTCAAAGAAATCATCACTGAAATTGAGTCCATTAGTCAGGGAGCTGGGCAGATTCAGCTTAAAGGAGACATTCTATCCAACCCATGTCATACACCAAAGAAGAACACCATCCACGAGCTTCCCCTTGAGAGGGCACAGGCCCCCGAGAGCAAAGCAGGACATGTGGACCTGGATGAGAGTTTCTACACAGCCCATCCCGAACTAGCCAAAGACTCAGGGAAGTGCAACATAGAAGGCTGTCTAACCACACACTCATCCACAGTAGATGAGGAAGAAGAGGTGCCAGCTGAAGGGGAACACGACTGGGGTCCAGCGGTGCACCCTGGTACCAAGTGGTACCCTGGGTCTGTGCGGCGAGCCACCCTGGAGTTTGAAGAGCGCTTACGACAGGAACAGGAACACCATGGCACTGCCCCTGCGAGTACCTCGTTGTCCACTCGCAAGAACTCTAAGAATGATTCTTCTGTGGTAGATCTATCATCAAAAGAGAAAAGTGATGAAGCCACCCCAGAGCATCCATTTGCCCTCAAGGAGCCAGAGATGAGCAAGAGCAAAGGGAGATGCAGTGCACTCGAAGCTGGCTCGCTCTCCCATTGTGAGCAGAATGCCATCGCCCTGGCCCTGGAGTTACCAGGGTGTCATCCCTTGCCAGCCCCTCAGGAGAGCCCAGGGTCAGATCCTAGAGCTAAGCCAGGAGACCTGAAGGAGCAGAGGGCTGTGATTTCACACCCTGAGCCTGAGACACAGGCCATCCCTCATCCCCCTCCCAGGAGGATAGAAATCATCGAGTATACACACACAGTGACAGCACAGAGTCACACTAGCCCAGGAGGTGGACTGGTCCCCAGCAAAGGGAGTGAGGAGCAAGGACTGGGAAAAGTGAAGGTAGAGAAGTCTGTCACCATGTTCTGTGCACTGGATGAAAATCTCAACAGGACTCTGGACCCCAACCAGCTTTCTCTGCACCTCCAAGTGCTACCTCTGCTTCATTCTTCCTCTCTTGAGTATGACAGGCCCACTGACCAAACATCTATGCCAAGTAACCCTGAAGACAAGAGCAATGGCCCATCCACCGCCCCAGAGACAACAGCCTGCATAGCATCTGCCAACTTGGATTACCTGCCTCCCCGGACTGCAGTTCACCTGGATGGATGCACAGAGCAGAGCAGCACCACAGACAGCGAGTCTTCCGTACCACAGCCACGATGGGAGGAAAGCCAGGAAGGCCTCCTCTCCAGGGACAGTGAAGTGCCACACATGGGCTCCCGGTTAAGTAGTGAAGACCTCATTTTCATTAGTAAACTTGGTGAGAACATTGAAGCGTCATCAGCCTGTCAACTCCCACATAGCTTGAGTGGTGAGGACATAAGGGATCTCAGCCACAGCCCTGGAGTGGTGAAGGAACGTGCTAAAGAGATTGAGTCTCGAGTGAGCTGCCAGGCAGGGCTTGGCAAACCATCCCAAATGAGGCGGTCCGCTTCTCTCGCCAAGTTAGGTTACCTGGACCTCTGTAAAGACTGTTTACCAGAGAGAGACCCTGTCTCCTCAGAATCCCCTCATCTCAAATTGCTTCAGCCCTTCATAAGAACAGACTCAGGCATGCATGCCATGGTGGTCCAGGAGCCCTCAAAAAGCCCAGGTGCCCTACAGAACCCAGGGCCCACCAAGCATCTCATAGAGCAGCTCAAAACAACAGAGTGTATTGCACAGAGTAGGCCAGTGGAGAGGCCCCTTGTGCAGTATGCCAAAGAATTTGGTCAGAGTCAGCAGTGTTTGTTCCCCAGGGCAGGACCAGAATTGACTAGTTCGGAAGGAGGTCTTCCTCTGCTCCAGCCCCAGGAGCTGCAGTGTGCAGGCTCAGCTCTAGGGTTGGCCGTGGCACCCCGTCAGCAGCACGGCAGAACTCACCCTCTTCGGAGACTAAAAAGGGCGAGTGATAAAAAAAGGAC
>PVHP010013559.1:20346-40949 GCA_004024765.1 Zapus hudsonius
CCAGTAACTTCTGGGCTGGTGGGATCCACACATGCGTCCTCCCAGCCCTCTGCCAGATGTGCTCTGCCGTCTTCTTTCAACTAAGACACTGTGGAAATGAGTTTGAAAAACAGCAATCAAAAGTCAGTGTGTTCTTGTAAAATGAATACATATGTAGGGTTTTAACCCTTCCATTACTTGAATAATTCTGTGGGCCTTCTGAGTTTAATGGCCATATTTTTTCCAATTTATCTTCCTCTTGCTGTTCTCCCCATCCTTCCTATTTTTTAATTCCATAGATTATATTTTACTTGTTACATACGTATAACCTCCATTGAATGCAAAGTTTTCTATATTATCACTGTTAACACTTGACATAAACTCCCCCACCCTTTCCTGGAAGGTTTGTCATTTCTCCAAAGTTTATACACAGTATTTCTGTACATAATGTTGTCACTTTTTTAATGTTCTGTTGTTGATGTTATGGGGTATTTTTGATTTATTCTTTTTAAGATGGAGTAGAGTTGGCAACTGGAAAATACACAGACACCAGAAATAAAACTGATAGTTGTGGATAGGAATCTGCACAGTATATGGGTGGTGGTTTTAATTGTTTAAATGGAGACTTCTAATTGCCAGCTTCTGCCAAATTATGTATTAGTAACTTTCTCCTCAGAAACCCCCACAGGCTCTCATTATATCACAGTGTACTGTAAGCTGATTTCTGTTTCATACTAAAGTCCTAAACTGTTGTTTCCCAGTAGCTGACGCACAGCCAGGGAGTGTGTATGCATTGCCAGAGTGGAAGCTCCTAGTGGAGGCTGAGAGGCTGCAGGGAGACCTTGGCCAAGGGCAAGGGCTGTTAATGACCCCATTTGGGATGCCTTTGCTTTGCTGCTGTTGCAGAGATCCTTAACATGGGAGCACCTGCCACAAACAAGCCTCTTTGAGCTTCTTCCAGAAAATACATTTGCCTGAAGTGAACCACCTACAACAGCTCATCAGAACTGAAGAGGTCTACAAGTTTGTGTCTTGTTGGCTTTGGTCAATGTCCACATTGCTGAAGATTGGCTGGGTAAAAACTAGAGACTGCAGTTTTTAGTTCATCACAGCCCTGACAGGACAAGACAGATGCACAGATTGTCAGAGACCAGAGTTTGCAGGGGCAGGTACACATCAAAGTGGACTGAGACCATTGGCCAGTGTTCCAGAGAAGCTGTGAATCCAGTGGCCATATGGAAACCATGGTTGAGTTGAGGCAGGTTGAACAGAAACCACCTGCTAAAAGTATATGGTGTAGTGGTTATGTATATGTGCTGTTCTTCAGCCGTTTCCTTAAATGTCACAGTTTGGTGATTCCTGGATAGTTGTGTTTGATGGTCTGTACCATGTGAGGGAAGCTTGCAAGGAAAGAGGATGGATTCCAGGGCTCGTCCATCTGAAGCTGCCTTCTTGTTGAAGCAACTCCACTACCAGTACGTGGAGAA
Source organism: Zapus hudsonius (assembly GCA_004024765.1). NCBI lineage: Eukaryota > Metazoa > Chordata > Mammalia > Rodentia > Dipodidae > Zapus > Zapus hudsonius. The sequence goes on from PVHP010013559.1 coordinate 21,813, forward strand.
GCACTGGAAAGATTTGCATGGAGGCTAAGAGAATAGCGCTACAAAAGAAAAGGAAGTGGGAGTGGTGGTCCACACTGTAGTCCCAGCATGGGGGAGGCTGAGGCAGGAGGATCACTGAGGATTGGATGCAGAGTGAGACCGTCAAGAGAGACAGACTGGCACATCCACGTGCCACACTGGGTACTGTTTCCTCTTCCCACCTGCTAACTCTCCCAGCATTAAATAACTGAAGGCCGAGAGGAAGACTTCTGATGCTATGAAAAACCCTCAAACTTTTTTAATTTTTCAAGGTAGGGTCTCACTCTATCCCAGGCTGACCTGGACCTCACTCTATAGTCCCATTAAATTACATTTGTTATCGTTAAACTCACTTGTCTAAATAATGATCTCCACAGTCCGTAACCCCGCTATGTCAAGGTGTCTCGCCATCCCTCAAGCCCCACATGTGGGTGTCCTTGAGTTACACTCCTGGTGAGGGAGGCACGCGATCAGCGGCTGCAGACTTGTCAGACTTTATTCTCTGGGACTTCATGATCATTTCAGATGACTTGTTTCCCTCTCCTTTTCATGGAGAACCCAGACTTGGATTAATAGATTAGCAGAGCTGAGCGAGGAAAACCTTGACCTCTTGTCTAGGGCTTAAACTCGGGACCTCTCTAGTTTTATTTTCTCTTTTCTGGTTTTTTTAAAGCCACTATAGTCGGTCAGTAGCTCTGGAGGAGTGTGCACATACATAGACACAGTTGACATTTCAGTGCCTTGGGTAGAAGCCCCAGGAGCATGTAGCTGATTGGTTGTTAGGAGCAGCAGTAGTGTATACTGTAATAGACGCCTAGTACTGTGGTAGGGTAGCGTCTGTCTCGTGTTTGCCTTTCAGATTCTATTTAGGATATTCTGGGGAGATCATCCCTGTCATCTCAGCCACTTCAGGCTCATTAATGTTCTGTACCTGTGTCCTAACTGCTATTTCCTCTGATTTTGGGAACTGCCAAGAGCTGTAAGGAAAGCCGGAGGATGCAGCCCAGCCTCTAAGGTCCCCTCTTGCTCCTGAGCCCAGAGGCTTCCTGTGAGAAGCATCTGAGACACAGTCCCTCACAGAAGTCCTCTCCTGTTTCATCTGAGGATTTCAGTTCTAAAGTGATCTAGGCATGTTTGGTAAAGATGTTCTGTGGGCATTCTAAGGAAGCATTATGCAAAAACAAAAAAATGTTTTAAGGGCATTTTAAATGAAAGCCATTTTGGCTTTTTTTTTCCAGACAACTATTTGTGGATACTTTGTTTACATTGTGAGTATTAAAATATGCATCATCTTGCGGGCCACTTGGGCACCCAAGCCATGATTGTCCTGTGAGTCTCCCCTGAGCAATGCCATGTCAGCCTGGTGGATAGTGGGCAAAACCTGGAGCTGACGTCATCTGTGGCTTGCACTCCTATCCAGCAGTTGTCATTTCCTCAGTGACAGTGTATCTTAATAGTGATGGTCGTGATGGTGAATGACTTGTATGGGTGTTTCGTTATTTGCGTTTGGATGGTAGACAAGATGAAATTCTAGTTGTTTCAGCACCAGGCCAACTTAAACGCTTCATGGACTTTGTTTTCCCTTCCAAACGGTCAAGCATGTATTGGACATGAGTGTATTTGTTGCCTCAACTCACCTGACACCCATATTAGGGAAAGGCCTGCCTCCCAAGCAGTAAGCTGCATCCTCCTGACCCTCCTCCCAGGGCTCTGGCCCTGTCGCCATGGAGAGCTCTTGCAAGGTGCTTCTGTACTTCCTTCCCCAGCCTGGAGTCGGAGGGTAACTGGGCCTGGCTTCTGCTATGAAAAGAACCCAGAGATCTAGGACAGGATTTCTAAACTGGAATCATCCCCTTCCCAGCTTGAAGATCCCCCAAGAGGCCGGCGGCTGTGCTGCCATCTGTGTCCTCGTGGTCATGCTGGTGGCAGCATCCTGCATAGACACAGTCGACAACAAGGCTTAATTCAAACTGATGCCCAAGCTGAAAACTGGGGGATTGACCTGGAATGTTTCACTAGGAATTGTTTGGTTTCTTTTTCTTTTCTTTTTTCAAATTGTTTTGTAGGACTTGCTCTAAATGTAGAAAACAAGTCCTGAAGACTCCCACAGACTGTTACCTTTGCCCCAGGCTACCCCAACTTTTATGCTCTCATTTTGTTAAATAAAAGCAGGTGCTCCCTGGAATCTCTGGGACCTTTTTGAGGCATTCAAAGCAGAATATAGAGTGGTCTCATCTCCTCCCTAAATCTTCCTGGTGGTTGAGATGTTCCACTTGTATCATAGTTTTGTTTTTTTTATTACTGATGTGCTCCGCTGTTTTTAAATGTGAACTTGTGCGCAAATGTGCAGATCCAATGTTCTTGTTACAGATTGAATAAATTTTTATTTTGAAGACAAAAATGTGTGCTTCTTCAAATGCAGCCAAGGAGGAGGGTGCTGGAGAAGGTGGAGGGCTTGAGAAAGAACACTGATAACAGAACAGCAACCATTGATTGATTCCGGCCAAGTGCACTCTGAAGAACTCTAAGGGAAAAAAAATACATATACCTGCCATTCACCAAAGATGGGAAATGGGATCACTAAAAATGATTCCATATAGTGGGGCTCCCAATAGAGTGTCCAAGCTGAGAACTTGAAAAGCTCCCGCCTGAACACTGGGGAAATGCCGCAGAGTGTCCAGTCTGGGACAGCTGCAGTGACTCGCCCTCGCAGAGACTGGTGGTGAGTGACCTCTCTGGACATTAATGAGATAGAACTAATGAGCTGCCAGTACAGTGCACTTCAGCTTACTAAAACCAAGAATTAACAACAAAGTAAAACCTTTAACTCCATTAGAAAAGTCTGTATCGTCACAGCAGTCAAGGCGCTGGCCTGCTGTTTCAGTCAGCTGTTCATTGCTGCACAGAAAACCCGATCCAAAGCAGCTTGTGGAGGAAAGGGCTTAGTTTGGCTTACAGATTCGAGGGGAAGCTCCATCATGACAAGGAAATGGACAGCATGAGCAGAGAGAGGGTGGACCTCATCTCCACAGCAGGTGGCAAACAGTGGCAAGGGGAAGCTGGCTATAACTCCCATAAGCCCTTCCCCGACAACACAACTCCATAGAGGTTCTAATTCCCAAATTGCCATCATCTGGGGAGCAAGCATTCAGAGCACAATCATTTATGGGAGACTCCTTGATCAAACCACACCTGCAAAATCTAACAACTGGAGTTCAGTTCCCCAGTACCCATGTAAAGTGAGATACATAAAGAGGCACATGTGTCTGTAGTTCATTTGCAGCAGCTAGAGGCCCTGGGATACCCATTATTTATCTCTGCTTGCAAATAAATCTGGGAGCTGGAGAGATGGCTCAGTGGTTAAAGTGCTTGCTGCAAAGCTCAAGGACCTGGATTTGATTCCCCAGTGCTCACATTAAGCCAGATGGACAAGGTGGAGCATGCTTCTGAAGTTTGTTGACGTGCATTGGCTAGAAATCCTGACACCCCCAATCTCACTGTCTCGCTCTCTCAAATATGATATTTGTAAAAAACCACAAGAGGGGGCGGAAAGATTGTAAAGTCATGGTGGGGGAGAATATCCAGAGACATTGCCCACCTCAGTAACAACTTGCAAAGGGGGGCGGAATCGGGTTAACTCCTAGGCTGTTCACAACCCCCTACCCCATGGACTGATACAGACTGCCAACGGAGGAGGATATCCAACTGACCAGGGACAGGGAAGAGGGAAATAGGGGAAGTGGAGACATCAACACATTATTCCCTTATTAAGTGTATCTAATTATGGATAATTAAATAATATATATCAAATGAAAAAAAATCACATCAGTGGTGCAGGAAATTGAGCCTAAGGGCAGTCTGACAAAGGTGTTAGGGAAGGGGCCCTCATTTACACCTGTCCTCAGACCCATCAGGAGATGGTTGATGGTACTAATCACATACAGGAGATCACTACTGTCTAGGGAGAGCTCAGTTTCCAGTTCCTCATTTGCCAACGGAACTTGCTGAAGTTTCCAGAGAAAACACTGCTACTAATAGCCTGCTTCATTCTGAATTATACAACTCAAGTGGGAAGGACACACTGCTAGTCTCCAGGGAGTGCATGATGGAGACATTCACAAATACTACAGGTAGGAGTGCTTGGGCTCCCTGACCACCATACCCCCAGTTTTGGCTTTTCTTTCTTTCTTCTTTCTTTCTTTCTTTCTTACTTTTTTTCTTTCTTCTTTCTTTCTTACTTTTTTTCTTTCTTCTTTCTTTCTTACTTTTTTTCTTTCTTCTTTCTTTCTTTTGTTGTTGATTGTTTTTCAAGGTAGGGTCTTGCTCTAGCCCACTCTCACCTGGAATTCACTCAGGGTGGCCTTGAATTTACTTCCTCCTACCTCAGCCTCCCCCCAGTGCTGGGATTAAAGGTGTGCACCACCATGCCCAGCCCATTCTTGGTTTTCTTACTGAGGCAAATGAACCAAATCATATCTAGGTTGTTAGGACACCTCTTCCAGAAAATTACTGCATGATGGGGCTGGAGAGATACCTCAACACTTGCTTGAAAAACCTAACAACCCAGGTTTGATTCCCAGTTCCCATGTAAAGCCAGATGCACAATGTGGCGCATGCATCTGGAGTTCATTTGCAGAGGCAAGAGACTCTGACATGCCCATTTCTCCCTCTCCCTCTTCCTTGTAAACAAATATTTAAAAAAAGAAAATGACTGCATGAAATGAAATTTCTGCAGGTCTAGGGACTGCAGTTCAGAGCCCTGCTGACAGTTGTATTAAGAATCATAAAGTCTGACTGGCTTCTTCCCCTGTTGTTGATGCCTTGGCTGTGCCCATCCACCTGCCAGGCAAGAGCTGGAGCTTGGGGCAGAGCCAGTCAGGTCCCAGTAAACACCTGTGAATCTCTGCTCCTCTGTGTAGAGGGGCCACATTTCACAGATGATGAAACTGAAGGCTGGATAGCCGGAGTAGTAAAAACAACATCAAAATTAGAGCCAGGAATGATGGTGCACACCTTTAATCCCGTCATGCAGGAAGCAGACGTAGGAAGATTGCTGTGCGTTTGAGGCCAGCCTGGGACTACAGAGTTGTCCTGGGCTAGAGTGAGACCCTACCTCAAAAATAAATAAAGTTAGCCGGGTGTGGTGGCGCTCGCCTTTAATCCCAGCCCTTGGGGGGCAGAGGTAGGAGGATTGCCGTGAGTTTGAGGCCACCCTGAGACTACATAGTGAATTCCAGGTCAGCCTGGACTAGAGCAAGACCCTACCTCGAAAAAACAAAAAATATAAATATAAATAAAGTTAGGGGCTGAAGAGATGGCTTAGCAGTTAAGGCGTTTGCCTGCGATGCAGAAGGACCTGAGTTCAATTCCCCAGTGCCCATGTAAAGCCAGATGCACAAGAGGGTGCATGTGTCTGGAGTTCATTTGCAGTGGCTGGAAGCACTGTTGTGCCCATTCTCTCTATCTTTCTCTGTCTGCCTCTCTCTCTCTCTCACTCTCTCTCTCTCTCTCTCTCTCTCTCTCTCTCTCAAATAAAATATTTTTAAAAATAAATAAAGTTAGAACCTTACCCAGTCCTCTTCGTTGTATATCCCCCAAAGCTGCACAAATGGATGACTGAGCCAAGACTGGGGCCTCAGATTTCTAATTCATTGAAGCACTTCTGTGCACTAAAAAGCATAATTCTGCATTAGTGTTCGTGGGAGAGCGGCACCAGCATATCAGGAGAGGCAGAAATGCATGGTGCTAAAAAACATGGACCCAGTGGCACAAATCTCAGCTCCACCAATCACCAGTTAAGTGGATGGGGAAACTACTTAACCTCTTTGTGTCTCAGTTTCCTCGTTTTTTAATTTATTTGCAAGCAGAGAGAGATAGAAGAGAGACACAGAGAATGAGCATGCCAGGGCTTCCAGCCTCTGCAGTCGAACTCCAGATGCATGCACCCCCTTGTGCATCTAGCTTTACATGGGTACTGGGGAATAGAACCCAAGTCATTAAGCTTTGCAGGCAAGCACCTTAACCACTGTGCTATCTCTCCAGCCCAGTATCCTCATTTTTAAAATATAGTAAGTGTGCCCTTCTCCAAAGGTTTGCCAGAATATTCTTATATGTGTAAAGCCCCTAGAGCAGTGCCTGACCACACTTGAGTGTGAACACTCTACAAAGAAGCAACTGGGTCAATCAGGTAAAAGACCCCTCACCCATTTTCATGGATACCTTGTCTCAGGCCACGAGTGATTTCTGGAGCACCAACAATTTCTGATTCTGTTCCACTACAGGACATTGAATATCTAGACTGTTGAGACACAAAGGAGCCTTGTGGGGGCCTGGCGGCGTCCACCACCTTCCTCCTCCCCAGGCTGGTCTCAGACTGTGTGCTCCACACTGAAAGCAGAAAGTATTGCCAGCTTTTATCAAAAGCAGCTGGGACAACCCACAAGAGGAGTGGGGAGAGTCATCAGACCCCCACCTAGATGTCAGGTGCCCCTGTACCAGCCTTACACAATAATGCCTGAGGTCTTGTGACCCAAGGGGGAGAGAGTATAGAGCGGGCAAAAGATCAAGAAACAATGAACGCCATGTAAGAGGTTTCTTTGGACTCTCCATGCTCTGTAAGTAAACCCTCACCCCAGGCTGAGGGAGGAACATCCAGTCCCACTGAAGTGCTGTTCCGGAGTCTCAGATTCGTGGACAGGGACCAGGAGCTTCTTGAAGTGATGGGGAATCGTCATTCAGGGTGAGGTGAAACATCCCTGGTGCAGCTGCTCTCCAGTCCCCAGGCTTTATAAGCCTTTATAAGCCCTCACCCTGAGGCATAAAAACACAAGTCTTCACCCCAAATAGGGTATTACACCTACACCAGTTCAATGAACCAGTGAGTTTATTGGGGTTACTTACAGAGCATGGGAAGGTGTTATTTACAGGAAGGTGGAGCCCCCAAAGCAACTGCTTTGATGGGTCTGCCTGTGTCAAGATGTCCCGAATGGCCTTGTGATGAGGGAAGAAATCTGATGTCACAGCAGCCACAGGCACTGGTTGTTCCTCACTAACTGTATTTTCATCACATCACTTTTTATGTCCTCCTTGACCTTGAACAATACTCAGACCTTATGGGTCTTAAGGATGAGGAGTCCCCTCTTGGAACATAAAGAAGGCCAGAAGACTCCCTCCCCCTCCAGGTAGGGTCTTGCTCTAGCCCAGGCTGACCTGAACTCACTATGTAGACTCAGGGCGATCCTCCTTCCTTGCCTCCTGAGTGCTGGGATTAAAGGCACGCCCGGCCCAGACGACTTTTAAGAGTCATTGGCCTCTGAAGTAGCTGCTCTGATCCCTAAAATGTGACCAAAGGCCTGTGTCAGGCTTTCTCCCCCTGACCTGGTGCTCCTCTCTTCCCCTGGTCTTGAACCTGGTTTGCCTCCCCCCACCCCAAGCGTCTGAGCTGCTTCCTGTCATGCTCCGTGGAATCTTACAATGGGGTGAACTCCTGGCACAGTGGCAGCGTTTTCTGTTCTCCAGTGCTCACTGTCATTGTTAATGACAGTGACATCCACAGCTTCTTGTGGGACAGCCTCGGCCATCATCCAGTGGCTGAGACGATCCCCAAAACATCTTCAGGGTCCTCTTCCCAGCGGGGCCTGGCCGTGGGGCCCCACCGGTCGGGGACGCCCTAAATCGGGAGCACGGTCGTGGTGGCGGCAGGAACGCGGCGTGCACGCACCTGATCTGGTGCGGCTGCGGCTTGCCGGCTCCCGGTCTCGGGGCCGGGCTCTGGATCCACAAACCCAGGCTCCGGTGGAGGGAGGGAAGGGGCGCACGCACCCCGCAGTCGCGCTTTACCGAGGTCCGCAGAGTCTGGAGCGCTGTACTTTCCCGCGCGGGGCGGGACTGAGGCCAGAGGGGCGGGGTCTCTGGTGTCGCCCCGCCCCTTTGCCTCGGCCCCGCCCCCTCCGCTGGCTGGCAGCAGCAGCTGGGACTGCGGCGGGCGGAGCGGGCGGGCGGGCGGGCGGGCGAGAGCCGCGGGCAGCCCAGGACCGGGACCCCGGAGAGGCGCCCAGACGCCGCCCTCGCCCCGGCGCCCCTCGGCCCGGCCCAGCCCGCTCCGCGCCGCACCGCGGGAGCACCTGCGCCCGGCTGAGGACCAGGTACCCCGTCCCCGCAGCCAGCGGGCGGGCAGGGGCTCCCGGGGGTGGGGGCCGAGGGCTGCGTCCCCTTCCCCCGCGCCGATCCCGCCGGGCCAGGGCGGACTTGGTGTCTATATTTGGCCGGCCGCGGCCCGGAGCAGACACCAGGGCCGGGCAGGAGGAGAGGAGGGTGCGGGGAGGCCGGGCCTCAGGCCTGGGGCGCAGAAGCCCTTTGAAGGGCACAGGGATGCCTGGCTGGGGAGGGGCAGGAGTCAGCGCGCCAGGGGAGAGCGTGGTGTGCCCCCTCCGGAAGACAGTAGCGTTGCTGACGCCCTGACTGACCCTTCTTTCTCATCCCTGTCAAGCTGGCTCTTGCCCCAGGGGTCGAGGACCCCACTTCCCCGGGAGAGTTTCCCCGGAGGATCAAGCCCAGGCAGGGTACCGGGAGGAGACGCTGGAGCAAAGTGGGCTAGAGAAGTCAGGCGACCAGTGATAGCGGAAAGCAAGCAGGGCTCTCCTTGGCACGGCCCTGCCCCCAGCATTGGGAGAAACTGATGAGAGCAGTCAGACTCGAGTTAGCTAACATTTTTTTTCTTTTATTAGAAAAAGGCAAAACTTCATCACCCCCAACTCTGCCATAGGTAATAATTTGGGATTTGGGGGCTGCAGTCCTCACCTCATAACTGGCCTAGATCCAATGGCCAAAAGAAGGGACACGGTACACAGGGATAGAGCCACTTCTATGAAGAAATGCTCACCCAAGACTGGTAGCAAGAGGACATTGAGTCTCCTCCCCAAAGCATTTTGTCTTCCAGGAAGCTTCAGGCCCTATCAGGCTCCACCATCCCCTAGCTGGGGTCTCTTCAGGAGTGGGCAGGGCAGGCCCCCAATGCTAGTCCCCCACCTTGAGCATCGTTTGACAGGTGGCAAAGACTGTCCCATACTTGGATCACCTAGAGGTGATCTGCTTCTCTGAGACAGACAACTCCTGACCAGATAACCCTTCTTCCCTACTCCACCCTTCCACAGCTCACAGGTCTAAGGACCAAGGTAATTCTGAAATCCTCTATCTCCCTCCCAGCCATGAGCCGGCGTGTGGTTCGGCAGAGCAAATTCCGCCACGTGTTTGGGCAGGCAGCAAAGGCAGACCAGACCTATGAGGACATCCGGGTTTCCAAGGTCACATGGGACAGCTCCTTCTGTGCAGTAAACCCCAAATTCCTGGCCATTATTGTGGAGGCTGGAGGTGGGGGCGCCTTCATCGTCCTGCCTCTAATCAAGGTGAGGGGGGGGGTCAAGGAAGGAAGTGGGAAGGCACTGGCCGAGGCCTCTGGGGACTCTGATAGCAGCCTGTTCTCAATCAGGAGTGAAGTAAGTCGATGTAGATAGGCTGTTCCTCAAGGAATGGTGGGGAGACTCCCTCACCGCACCCCATACCACAGAGCCCCAGGAGCCTGTGGCCCACTCTCTAGGCTGCTCACTTCTCCATGTAGCGCACTGCTCTCTGCAGGACCAGGATGGGAGTTGGTGATGGAGGTGGTTGGGCTGCAGCAGAGCCAAAGCCTAACCAGGTTCTAATCCTGTCTTTCTTAATCCCACCCTTCACACACATGTGGGGGTCTTCATTCCCAGCCAGGATGAGTATTCTGGCTCTGGCGGTGGGGTAGAGTGAGAGGAAAGAGCCCTCTTCACCCCAGGGAGAGGAGCCAGGCAATGATGGCCACCTTTGTAAGTAACTTCAGAACTGGCCATTTCCTCCTCCAGGATGGACATCCCCAAAGCATGACCTTGACCTAGATTCTTCTAGACCCTATATGTTGCTAGATCAGGCCTCACAATTGGCAGGGTCAGAAAGAGACCTGACAATAGCCCATGACTCACCCTGGACAATACAGACACCATCCAGAGACACCATCGTCAGGGCTCAAATTTCAGCTAAAGCCACCTCCTCCCCCAGTATGACTTGTCATTTCAATGCCACATAGCCAATCCCACTCTCTCCTACTGCCTGATCTGGGCCAATGCCAGCCCCTCTAGAGCAAAAATAGGTGGGCCCCTAGCCCTGATTTAGGGATAATAGGCACCAGGATTGCCTGCTGCTTGTTGGTATAGGGTGAAGTTAGTAACAAGGGAGAGGTCTGCCCCCGGCATCTGGGATCACTACACTCAGTATTACCTCGCCTTGACCTCTCCCACCAGGGGCTTCCTACAGACATCCCAACTGACAGGCTCAAGAACCGCCTCCTCACAGGCATGGTGTTGCACATCTGTGTCCCCAGCACTGGGGAGGCTGGGACAGGAGGATCACATGTTTAAGGCCAGCCTGGGCTACATACTACCTAATGAGACTGTAAAAAAAAAACTCCTCGGTTAAGTAGGTGTTCTTTGAAGAGGACTGGGATGAGTTAGTTCCAGCCTGGGTTCTAGCAGTGTCCTGCTGTGATGTCGGTTGTAGTTCTACCTCTCCGTATTGGGCTCCCTAGCACAAGGGACTTCAACTCTACCTTCAGCCAAGTTCAAAGAGTGGACTGAATGGCATTAGAGGCTAAGAAAGAGATCTGCAGAAAGAACACTGATGCTATAGAACTGAGAGAGAAACGGATCCAGTGCCACGCCGAGGCCCACACAGGAAGGGCTGGGCTGGTCAGTTGCTGGACCTCACTTCATGTGTCTTGTTAGCATGAGGAGCTGGATGCAATTCCAGCACACATGAAAGTGCATCTCTCTCTCTTTCTCTTTCTCTCTCATTCTTTTTTATTGTTTTTGTTTTGTTTGTTTTTGGAGGTAGGGTCTCGCTCTAGCCCAGGCTGACCTGGAGTCCACTCTGTAGTCTCAGGGTGGCCTTGAACTCACAGCGATCCTCCTACCTCTGCCTCCCAGAGTGCTGGGATTAAAGGCGTGTGTCACCACACCCGGCTTCTTTCTCTCTCATTCTTGCTCTCACTCTTGCTCTCTCTCCTTCACTCTCTCCCCCTCCAGACAGGACGAGTGGATAAGAACTACCCATTGGTCACTGGGCACACTGGCCCTGTGCTAGACATTGACTGGTGCCCACACAATGACAACGTCATTGCCAGTGCCTCAGATGACACCACCGTCATGGTAGGATCCAGGTGGACACTGCCAAGCAGTTGGGTAGGGAGGTGTCTCACCTGTGCTGGGGAAGGTGAAAGAAAGGTGCAGAATCCCAGAGTCCTCCCCTGTCCTGCCCAGCTCCAAAGCTATTTTTAACTACATGCCCACTCCCTCCCAGAATGCACTGCTTAGAACTAATTATAGCCATGGGCAACTTGGGGCCCAAAGAGCAGGGGGACAATGCTCTGAAGTTGGCCTGCCAGAGTGAATGGGGAAGTCTCTGGAGAGCCGGCAGGCCCCTCCTGGTCCCTGCTGCTTTCGCTGTAGGCTGGCACCAGCACACCTTGCCCTGTACTTGACCACTCCAGAGAGCCAGTAGGTTAAGGGGATGGGGCAGTTGCCAGCTCCTTTTCCCATCTACCCATTGCCATCTTCTCCTACCCAGGTGTGGCAGATTCCAGACTATACCCCTGTGCGCAACATCACAGAGCCTGTCATCACACTGGAGGGTCACTCCAAGCGTGTGGGCATCCTCTCTTGGCACCCTACTGCCAGGAATGTCCTACTCAGTGCAGGTCTGGGAGCCTAAAAGAGAGTCCCTACTCTAGATGAGGGTGGGGGTGGTAAAGGTAGGGACCACATGACCATACCTGGCCATTCTGGATAGGTGGTGACAATGTGATCATCATCTGGAATGTGGGCACCGGGGAGGTGCTGTTGAGCCTGGACGACAAGCACCCCGACGTCATTCACAGCGTGTGCTGGAACAGCAATGGTAGCCTGCTAGCCACCACCTGCAAGGACAAGACCCTGCGCATAATTGACCCCCGGAAGAGCCAAGTGGTTGCGGTGAGTGCTCCGGCTGGCCCCTCCCTGGCAGCCCTCGCTCAGTGACCTGCTGTCAGCGCCCCCCCCCCCGGCTTTCACCAGTGCCATCCCTCCCTAGTCCAGACGTTAGGCATAACCCCCTGGCCCGGGTAAGCGCCCCACAGACTGCTCCTGTCCCCTCCGCTCCGCTGCATCTCAGAGGCTCTGAGGGCTCCCGGCTTGGAGGCTGGAAGCCATCCTCCACCAGCACCTGCACGAAACCACCCAGCGCCATCTTCCGGGGCTTGAGGCCTGGCCCCTTCCCACCTGTGGACCCACGCTGGTCCCCCCCTAACCTGGGGCAGGCGCGCGCGCGTCGTGGCGAGGGCGGGCGGGCCTCTAACCCACTAACCCCGCGAGCAGGAGCGAGCCCGGCCTCACGAGGGCGCCCGCCCGCTGCGGGCCGTCTTCACTGCCGACGGGAAGCTGCTCAGCACCGGCTTCAGCAGGATGAGCGAGCGGCAACTCGCGCTCTGGGACCCGGTAGGCCAGGCCACGCGGGGCCACGCGCTCGCTCGCGCCTTTGCTGGGTGAGCCTGGAGCACCCTCCCAGAGGTGGCCAAGGGCTCTCCCCTGGGAGACAAGCCGGGGAAGCCGGCAGACATCATCCGCTCTGGGGATCAGCCTTGGAGCGCGCTTTAGGGCCCTGGGCCTCCGGGTGGCCAGGGGCCGCCCACCGGGTGACCGCTGAGAAGTTGCCACCTTAGGACCCTTTTCTCCCCAGCCCCCTCCCCACCTCCATCCACACCAAGCGGGCAGGCTGGTGGCCCAGCTCTCCGCGCTCCCCTCCCGGGGCAGCAGCTGGTGACCCTGCCTCTCCCCTCCCCCAGGAGAGGTTTGCAGCCCACGAGGGGATGAGGCCTATGCGGGCTGTCTTCACACGCCAGGGTCATATCTTCACCACGGGATTCACCCGCATGAGCCAGCGAGAGCTGGGCCTGTGGGACCCGGTAACGCAGCTGGAGGCTTGGGGTGTGTGCCCCGGAGACTGGCATCACGGGAGAGAGGCCATGAGCCCCTCCCCTCCCCCACCCGCAGGCTCTGCCCACCTGGACAGGGCCGGAGACAGCCGGCACCCTGCAGTCCTCACACCCAATCTCCGGGCCAGCTTTGCTGCATCGCCTGAAGGAGCTGGCACTGGCGTCCCCTCCTGGTGATGCCAGTCCCTGGGGGTGGTCTGCTGTGACTGCATGCATCCAGGGACACTTGGAGGGAAGGGGATCGAGAGGTCTGCCTTGGGAACGCATGGGAAACAGAGGAGACCCCCCCCAAGTAGCAAAGGGAAGATGAGCAGGCTGGTCACGCTCCTGTTTTCGGGCAGAACAACTTCGAAGAGCCAGTTGCGCTGCAGGAGATGGACACGAGCAATGGCGTGTTACTGCCCTTCTACGACCCCGACTCCAGCATCGTCTACTTGTGCGGCAAGGTGCTCCAGCCGAGCGGGCGGGAAGGTCCAGGAGGGGGGTGATGTGTGAAGGCGCGCCTCTCAAAGAACTGGTTTTTCAGGGTGACAGTAGCATTCGGTACTTTGAAATCACGGATGAGCCACCCTTCGTGCACTACCTGAACACGTTCAGCAGCAAGGAGCCGCAGCGGGGCATGGGCTTCATGCCCAAGCGGGGGCTGGATGTCAGCAAGTGTGAGATCGCTCGGTCAGCCTCTGGCCCCTCCAGCACCCCTGTCTCTGTCCCATCCCATCTTAACCACCTCCGACAGTGTCGTGCTTTGTCAAAGAGAAGGGGTGGGTGGGAGGTGGGGATCAAATTAATCTTTTCAGCGACAGCCCCCAGCCCCCAGCAGCCGGGCATTGGCTGACACACAGCCAGAACTAATCCTTTGCAAAGTGAGATGAATGCTAGTGCTTTAGCCTTCAACTCTTTGGTCCCGGACAAGAGAATTTTAAGGGGTTGGGAGTAGGGGGGGGTCTAAATGCTGCCCCCTCATAGGTTCTACAAGTTGCACGAACGGAAGTGTGAACCCATTGTCATGACTGTGCCTCGAAAGGTGAGGGACGGAAGTGGGGTTCAAGGCAGAAGGAAGTGAGCTGGCCCAGGGTCAAGTTCTCACACTGGTCTTCTTGGCCCCCCACCCCCGCAGTCAGACCTGTTCCAGGACGATCTATACCCCGACACTCCAGGCCCAGAGCCAGCCCTGGAAGCCGATGAATGGATATCAGGCCAGGACGCTGAACCTGTGCTCATTTCGCTGAAGGACGGCTATGTGCCCCCCAAGCATCGAGAGCTCCGGGTCACCAAGAGCAACATCCTAGATGTGCGCCCACCCTCGGGCCCCCGACGCAGCCAGTCGGCTAGCGACGCCCCCTTGTCGGTAAGATCCCGGGTCTGGGCCGCCCTAGATGTCTGTGCATCCCCACCGGCCCTCTCCGACCCAGCCTCTGTCTTCCTGCCCAGCAGCAGCACACCCTGGAGACGCTCCTGGAGGAGATGAAGGCCCTTCGCGAGCGGGTGCAGGCCCAGGAGGAGCGCATCACGGCTTTGGAGAACATGCTGTGCGAGCTGGTGGACGGCACGGACTAGCCGGGCACTAGGGAGAGGGAAGGGCTTCGGATCTGGGCTCTGGACTCCCACTGGTTTGGGCTTTTGGGCGGAACTGGAAAAGAAACTCCGGCCCTCACAGAAGACCTGGTCGAAGGAGGCTTCGATGAGACCCTCGTCTGTCTGGCAGGGGCTGAGCTGCGCGCTGGGTCCCAGACTCTGTAGGGCAGGCCTGCAGAGAGGAGCCCGTGGCTATGCGCCTCAGCGAGGGTGCTGTATGGTGAGGTAGTGTCCCCTCTGTCCTTTGCCCAGAGCAGGGGAAGAGGTTATACTGTCGTATGCTTGGGGATATTGGCCTTGACCTCAAAGGGATAATTCAATGGGTCTTCCCCACTGTCTCTGGAAAATTGCTGCGATTCCACCCCATTCACTGAGTGGGAAAACCATAGGGTGGCATCACAGTTCTGCAGATAACTGCGGCAACTCCTGTCTGCAGAGTGCAACCTGGCAGTCTAGGGTTCTCCCCTGTCTTTCTACCACCAGAGGAGAGGGCAGCCTCTTTGGAAACAGACCCACCGAGAAATCTCAGGAAAACTGGCATGAGAATGCAGGTTCAACACACACACACACACACACACACACACACACACACACACACACACACACTGCCCCTACTGCCCCTAGCACTGTTGTGGCCTTGACTGAGGAAAACAATATATAAATGAATGAAATATTTTACTAAGTGCAAGTCTGTGCCTGACACACATGGGTGGGAGGGGACCTCCCCAGGATTCCCAGCCCCAGGTAATCTGGAATCCTGGGGAACCTGGCAGATACAACCCACCCATCAGGCAACCTCTTATTGTCCCCACACCAGGTTCGGAGGATCCCACCCTACCAATCATGGGCACTCCTCCCCAGTAAAGTTAGGTAGAAAAGCCTCCACTTGAAGCCTCTTTTATTTGTGCCTCAGAATCAGTCTTGGTGCCCCTGGCATCAGGGAAGGGAATAGGAGGAACGATTTCTCTTTGTTGCTCTTTTCTTCTGTCCCCTTTTTGTGCCCCTTCCAAGCCTGGAAGGAGACCTGGGACAAGGGTGTGCTGTGGGCCCCTGCCCCTGGCGGGGCCTGTGCTTCTCTGGGTGGGTGGGGTGGGGCTGGGAGAGCCGGGGATTAGCACCATTGGATGAAGGGTTTTAGCCCCTGAGTGGGGGCAAGAGGGGTGCACAACCACAGAGGGCTAGCAGCAGCTGGTGGGAGGGGGAGTGGTGCCAGGGCCCTGGTCAACCCTTTTGTACAGTTCTGTGTGGGGTCTAGTGCTTGCCCCCAGGCCAATACGCCACCCCCCCACACTCTCCAAAGAGGGAGTCAGGCCTTGTAGAGTGCCACCTTGAACACTCCCTGATCACAAAAACGTGCCTTAGGGATGGGGTCTCCAACTTCTGGCCGCCCTAGAAGAAGCTGGGACCACCCTGAGACCCAGGACAGGTGGGAGTCTGGGGGAGCCGGGCACCCCGCTAAGTGCACTTGACGCTGAAATGCCAGGGTAGGGGAGGGGCTGGGCCCTTGATGTGCTGGTTTGTGTCTGGGACAAAGCAGCGACACAGCACACAGGGAGCTCAGCTGCCTCCCAGGGGTGAAGAGCGGAGATGCAAAGGCTTCAGGGGCAGTGTCCTGGAGCGGGGTCGGTGAGCAGAGAGGACGACCAGCCAGAAGGAGCCAGGGATGGGGACAATGCTCCTCTAAGGGTTCGCTTCCTTTTCAGTACCGCCTAGCTCCGCCTTTGGACACTTCAAAGCCCAGAGTAGTGGATTAGGGGGTCACCATTCAGCAAATCAGGGGGACCGGCCTTGCCTTCAGGGCTCTGGCCTGGAAAGTTACCCCGTGCCCACGTGAAACCCCTCCCTGTCTAGTGCCCGGCGCCCCGCTCCACCCCCGCAGCCGTGGCTCCAGATTCCAGCCGCGGCCCGGCAGGTGCGCGGGCCGGAGCGAGTCTCGCCGGGGTCCCGGGGCCCCGCGTGCCTGGGACCGACGGCGCCGGCAGGCGGCGCTACTGCTCGGTGAGCGAGAGCCGCAGGATGCGCTCCAGCTCCTCCTCCTCCTGGCGCGCGCGCCGCCGCCGCTCCGCCTGCTCCCGCGCGGACAGCTCCATGGCCAGGCGCAGCTGCTCGTCGTAGCTCCGGAACTCGTGGCCGCGGCCGCCGGGGCCCGAGCCCGCGCTGGGCCGGGGGCTGGGCGCTGGGGCCGGGGGCGCTGGCCGGCGCTGCGGCGTGGGCGGGGCGCTCCTGGGGGCGGGGAGGATTTGTCGAGCGCTCCCCGCCGCCCGCGCACCTGGCACACCTGCTCGTAAGCGAGGCGGAGACAGCGTGGAGGCCCCGGGGCTGGGCAGGCTCGCCACCCCTCGGGGAAGGCAGAGCCCAGCCCGGCCGTCCGGTCTGGTGGGGGTCTGAATGCCCTGCCTAGATCCCTGCTCTCTGCCCTCGATCTGGAACATTGGCTGCCCACCCTGGGCCAGGAAAGGGGGAGGGCGCAGAAGCCATGTGACAGACACCGCGTGGGGTCCTACGGGGGACGCTACCAATTCTCCGGGGTTCCAGTGTGATAGGATGCCAGGGGCGTTGGGGAGGGAACAGGCGCTCTAAGTGGGCACTGACCTGTCCTGTCGTCGACTCTCGTAGGACATGGGGTGGGTGCCGGGCTTGCTGTTGGTTAGCGCCTCCCAGATGGTGACCTGGAGGGAGGGCCCGTTAGCTGCGCTTACCGGACCCGTGTGGCCTGGAGTGGCATCCAGCTCTCACCTGGTCATACTCGCTGCCCGCTTCCAGCAGGCTCTGTTGAATGGCAAACTGCAGCAGATCGTCGTCGTCGTCACGGCTCGATGCCTCTCGCTGGCCACCCAGCACGCTGTAGCCGCGTGGGGCCTCGAACAACGCGGGGGAAATCTCACAGCCACGACAGGAGGCTGCAGGCGGGCCGGGCATCAGAGGTGGGCCGGGTGCACCCCAGGGTGGTGGGGAGGGAAATGGACCCGAGCTCTGAGGGGAGTGGAGGGTCTCACTGGTGGAACTGGAGCTGCTGACGCTGGAGGAGTCGCTGCCTGGGGAAGGGGTCTCGCTGCTGGGGCTGCCGCGTACAGAAGCCACAGGCTCGTCACAGCCATTGAGGTTCCCAAAGGTGATTCGAGCATTGAGGATGTGAAAGATGGGGATCTCTGAGGATGAAGAGACCGTCAGGCACCACTACCTGCCTCCTCATACCTCCCCTCCGAAGGGCAGAGGAGAAACCGAGGAGGAAGGAGCTTCTCACCAATCTTGACAGGGAAGCCAGGAGGCAGGCGCAGCGTGATGAAGTCCCGGAGCTTGGCAAAAAGTGCGTTGCTGACAGCCATGAGGTCAATGATGGGGGCCACCTGCTCACACAGGGACAGGGGATGCTCCTCACACAGCCACAGCTTGGCCTTGAACCTGGCCCCCCAGATCCAAGGGGTAAGGGATACTGCAGGAAGCCACAGCCTCGCCAGCCCTACCTGTCCCTCCCCAACAAGAGCTGAAGCCTCACTTCTGTGTCTTGGTGGTCAGTTCCATGGGACGCCCCATGTCCCGGTTGCCAAGCTCAAAGTTGGGGTTGAAGTATTCCTCCGCAGTGATGGCAGTGGGGTTGGCTTGGCTCAGAGTCTGAGTGATCAGGGTCTACACCACATGGGAGAAACCATCAGTCCTCCTCAGTCCTCAAGTTCCCCGGGGTAGAGTTGGCACGGCCTTGGGCATTGTAGGAAAGAAGTCCACAAAGGCCATGCTAAGCAGGACACCTCCCCAGCTTCCTCTTGAGCCATATCCGTCTACACAGAAACACGGCTGACCCACACTCACCCCATTCTGGGGGCCCCCATGCTGCTCAGCAATTCCCAGGAAAGACTGCAGAGGTGTCTTACAGCCTATAAGAGATGTGACATTTAGGGATACTGGAGCCCAACACACATGGTCCAAAGTGACAAAATCTAAGTCCTAGTCTGGTGTGGGGGAGGAGGGACCAGCTAGCCCACACCATGTCCCAGGCACCTTCATCACCATAGGCAGGGTACAGGAGCACCGCAATTCTAGGTGGAATGAAAGGAGATTTAGGGCCCAGGAAAAAAATTCCCAAAATGCCATTCTCCAGGTTAGCGACACTGGACAGCAAAATACCATTGGTGAACAGTTTTGTATGTGTTCCCCTGTGAGGTGGGACTTACATGTGTCTACCTGAGACAAGCTAAATGATGCCCAGTGAATCAGGCGTAATGTAAACAAGCACATGAACTAGTAGGGCCCCTGACTTTCTGCCCAGGTTTTGTCCCAGTAGACCAGAATAGCCAACAAATGGTTTGCATGACATTTCTTTGACTCCTAAATACAATGCAGACATTACTAATCAATGCCTTTCTACTAAGCCCAAATGAGCCCTAGGAATCTTAGCAGTGCTTTAGGAAGCCACTGCCAATCATTAGGGCTTGGCATGTGAATTGAAATCTGTTTATCTAAATAAGCCATTCTGGCTCTTGCTGGGCCGCCCAGCCAAAGGG
>PVHP010013560.1:0-40722 GCA_004024765.1 Zapus hudsonius
AGAAAGAAAGAAAGAAAGAAAGAAAGAAAGAAAGAAAGAAAGAAAGAAAGAAAGAAAGAAAGAAAGAAAGAAAGAAATCATAGAGAAACAGACAGACAGAGAAAGACACAGAGACAGAGAGTGGGTGCACCAGGGTCTCCAGCCACTGCAAACAAACTCCAGATGCATATGCCACTTTGTGCTTTATGTGGGTACTGGGGAGTCAATCAAACCAGGGTTATTAGGCTTTGCAGGCAAGTGAGTGCCTTAATCACTGAACCTTTGATTCCATATTTCTGCACATAGCCATTAACCTCTTCAGAATTTTAGAGTAAGTCAGAAAGTGAGGAAGCTTATTTCCGTGTTTCTCAGGTAAATTACCATAGCCAAAACCTCACTTATGGGATTAGCTATCTTTTTCATTTTTTAATTCTAATTTATAATGGAAACATTGTTACATATAAACATATATGTATATATATATTTCATTTATGAACAGTAAAAGCTTTTTACTTTTTGTCTATTCACAAGTAAAAGTACTTAAACTATGCTGACTTTATAATGTGCTTTGGCATATTGTGGTGATAGATCATTATATCACTATAATCATTTCAACCGTTTTCTGTTTCTATTCTCATTGTTTATTCATCCAGATAAACTGGAGAATCATTCTTAAGTTCAAAATAATGTTTGGAGTTTGATTAGAACGGTGTAATGAAATTTTAAATTAATTTGGGAAGAAATGCCGTTGCTGCCACAGCAAGGCTTATTATCTAGAAACATCCCCTCGTATAGTTGACCTACTTTAACACTTGAGTCTCCCTGACAGAAGTCCTTGGGCTCTGGATGGAAGGGGTTCCCCTAATGATCTTCTAATTTAAATTGCTCTTGAAAAATGTTAAGAAAACTATTGATTGGGAACAGTTTGCTGAATTCTCTTTTCTTCATCAGTGTTTTTAGACATTTTTCCAGGTAGCTAATTACCCAATCCACAAATATTGATAATTTTGTTTCATTTATTTTTTTCAATATTTGACCTCCACTTATTTTTCCTTGTCAAATTGGGTTTTTTTGGTTTTGTTTGTTTGTTTATTTGTTTTTTAAAGACAGGGTCTCAGGTCTCAGGCTGGCCTCAAGATCCTATGCAGCTAAGGATAGTCTTCAACTTCTGACCTTCCTGCATCCACCTCTGTACTGGAATTACAGGCATGTGCCATCTTACCCAGTTTACCCAGTGCTGGAAAGCAATCTACCAACTGAGCTACATCCCCGGCCCTTCGAGTTCCTTTTCATTATTTCCAAAATGATGTTGAACAATAATGATTAACTTTCTTGCTAGTTTAAAGAAAAAAAAAAACGGGAATGTTAATAGCTGATAGTCATTAGGGGTTTATGCTCTATGAGGACCTTCTCAAGAAAATTAGGGTTTAACTCACTGCGTCTATCCAGTTTTCCTTTGAGCAGGTACTATTATTCCTTCCATTTTACAGGGAGAGAAGCCGAGACACAGGTAACACCCCATGTCACACTTACTTTCAGTAAACAACCGGCAGAGCCAAGATTTGCAGCCAAGCTATCTTGATGCCTCTCTCTGGTCGTGGATTAGGGCAGGACATCGATGGGAGGGCTTTAGTGTCCTCAGTAGCATCTCCACTAGCTCCTTCTATGATGACAGCCACCACTGGCTTCACCATTTACCCAGCAGGCAGCGATCCTTAACCATAAAGAGAAGAAGGCCACTGTGTTCCTAAGGTGGATGACCAGCCAATAAGGGCGGTGCTCATAGATACTAAAAGTACATGAAGAGTTGGAATCAACCTAGATACCCATGGGTGGTGAACGTGTGGCACATATATATAAGGGAATTCTGTGCAGCTGTACAGAAAAAGGAAATTGTGAAATTTTCAGGAATATCAGGGAGGATCCATAGGGAACCCAGCAGACAATGACAGATGAACAAGGGACCTATAACCACAGTCACTCAATCAACACAGGATAGGCCATTGAGACAGAAACCAAGGATTTTCGACACAAGAACCCCTAAGCTCGCAACATTTGTGCAGCCTTATTACTCACCCACCACGACTCAGGGAACTGAGCGGAAGAGGGGGCGGAAAGATTGTGAGAGCCGTGGTGGGGGAGACTGTCCGGAGGCATGGCACCTATCAGTAACAACACACTTGGGCCAGGAAGACCAGGATGAGTACTAGGATATCCAGGATCCCTTGCCACAAGGACTAATACAGACAGCCCATGGAGGAGGGTATACAACTGATCAGGGATGGGGGGGAATTCGGGAATTCGGGATAACAACGTATGGTTTGCCCACTAAATAATGTAACTCATTATGGACAATAAATATATATTTTTAAAAAAAATTTCAGGAAAATGAGTGGACCTGAAAAGAGTCATATTAAGTCAAGTAACTCAAACTCATAAAAAACAAAACTGCATGTTCTGTCTGCTCTGCAGGTCTTAGCTTGCAATATCCATGGAAAGGCTAATATGGATGTTGTGGTCAACATTCTAGTTGCTGCGCAGAAAGAACCCAAGCAAAAGCGGCTTGTGGAGGAATGGGTCTATTTGGCTTACGGACTCGAGGGGAGACTCCATCCTGGCAGGGAAAACGATGGCATGAGCAGAGGGCTGGACATCACCTCTGTCACAGCACTGCAAACAGCGGCAGGAAGGTGTGCCAAATACTGGCAAGGGGAAGCTGGCTTATAACCCCCAAAAGCCCACCCCAACAACACAGCTCTAGTGAGGTTCTAATTCCCAAATTGCCATCAGCTGAGGATCGATCTATCAGAACACCTGGATCAAACCATGACAATGGACAAAGCCTGTAAAGGTGGAAGAGCGGGAAGGAGGACAGGATATGACATGTTAACCGAAGGGAGGAAGATGCTGGGCGTGGGGAGGAGAATTACTGGGGAGAGAGGGGTGAGGGGTGGGAGGCTGGGACAGGAGTCAGTAAAAACAAATTATATTTGAAAATGCCTGAATGAATGATATATGTCTCTGAATGTCAACAAAAATATCAAAAAAAATTAAAAAAGAGTCTGAGGGCTGAAGAGATGGCACAGCACTTAAGGCGCTTGCCCTCAATGCCTAACAATCCAGGTTCAATTCCCCAGTGCCCACAGAAATCCAGATGCACAAAGTGGTCCATGCATCTGCAGTGGCAAGAGGCCCCGGTGCACCCATTCATTCATTCATTCTTTCTTTCTTTCTCTCTCTTCTTCTCTTTTCCTCTCTTCTCTTGATGTTTATTTTCAAGCCGAGAGAGGCAGTGGGGGAGGGGGGACACACCACTGAAAACATACTCCAGACACATTTGCCACTTTGTGCATCCGGCTTTTTGTGGATACTAGGGAATTGAATCTGGGATATTAGGCTTTGCAGGCATGTGCCTTAATCACTAAGTCATCTCTCCAGCCCTAAATTATTTTTTTAAAGAGTTTGAACAGAAAAAAATAAAAAAATAAAGCCAGATGAGCAGGAAGCTGACATCCACTACCCCATGATGGCTCACCCAAGTTCTACCTCAGCCAGTTCTCAGAGCAAGAACAAATCAGTTGAAGGAGTGCCTGGGTCCCCTGCGGAGAACAGCAAGTGGCAATTCCAGGAATCATTCCCAGAGTGACAAAGCAAGTAATCACACCCTGAGAAGGAAGCCAGCCCATAGGACTTCAGGGGCTACTAGAGACAAGATCTAAGTAGACACTGACACCCTGTCAGAGAGGACACGCACAAGGGTTACAGAATCAACGGGTTTGGAAAGGAACCCAGCCTGTGGTCATTTCCCTACCCCTGGAGTGCCGAGTCTGGACGAATAAACCAGTGGCTCTCACACTGGTTGTCTGGCTTCTGAAATAAGAGCCTCATGCTAGTATTAAGCTGTTGGTTCTTGACCCACCCCACCCACCTCTTCTACATTTGCACACACACACACACACACACACACACACACACACACACACACACACACACACACACACAGACTACTTTGTGAAGTCGAGACTGTAACCCAGCAAACCATATGGCTGCTTTGCCTGCTGGACTGGACTCTGCCCACAGGAGAAACTAGGGTGACACAGAGACCCGTGCTTTCTTTGCCCCCTGTTCCCACTTTTGAACCCACAAATGCCAAGAAAAGACCACAGATTCAAATTTAGGCCAAATTAAAGCAAGCTATATTTGTGCACACAGGAGCTGGCCAGTGGCTGTCTCACCCAAAAGCAGGGCTTCAGAGACCAGCCGCCCACAAAAGGAAAAGTGAGGTTTTTATATACAAAAACTTGGGGAATTTCCAACAAGGGGGTTAGCAAGCAGAATACACATTGGCATTTTTCCTGGATGGCATGGGTCTTACCATGGTCAAGGAGAGGAGTAACATAGATTCCGGGAAAAGAGATAGCATAGTGGGGGGGGGGGGTCTGGATGGCATAGGTCTTATCATAATAACATAGATTCTGGGAAGACTGACAGCATAGTTGGGGGCAGAAATTCTTGGGAGGGGTAGAGCACAGACTCAGAAATTCCAGGCAAGTTCAAGGTCAGATCAAACAGAACTTTGTTACAACATAGCTTCTAACTTCAAGATGGAGTCTGGTTCCTCCCCACGAATATGGCTCAGCCTCACCTCTCACCAGCAATCTGAGCATCACTCCCAGAGCCCCAGAAGCATTAGCACAGCTGCCCAGGGCTCCCTTCCTCCTCCTCAGAGTTCCCACTGTCCCAAGACCCCTGTTCTGTTGGGAGCAATCAGGATAAGCTGAAGAGTGACCCCCTTTCAGAAATCTGAATTTCAGCCTCAGGCTGCCTGGATCTCACTCTGTAGTCTCAGACTGGCCTCGAACTTATGGTGATCCTCCTACCTCTGCCTGAGTGCTGGGATCAAAGATGTGCACCACCATGCCCGGAGCCATATTCTTCCTTTTCCCCAGCCCTACAAGTGGTAACTGTCTTCACTGTCCATCCCTGAGCTACCTTAGCCTGGCCGCCATGAAAACTAACGGTTTTGCTTGTTTGTGTGTCTGTGTGTGTGCAATACACATGTTTGTGGAAGTCAGAGGACAACCTCGTGGGTCTTCCTTGGGTTTTCCAACCACCTCTATAGGAGACAGGGCCTCTCACTGGCCCAGAGCTCACCCACTAGGCTAGACTGGTTAGCCAGCGAGCTCCAGGGATCCACTTTCCCCACCTCCCGATGATGAGATTACAGACATGTCCCACCACGCCAGGCATTTTACATGGGTATAGAGATCAAACTCAGACCCTCATGCTTGTGAAGCAGTTACTTCCCCAAGAACTAACAATTCTCTCTCTCTCTCTTTTCAATTCTTTACATTAAGTTCTCTCTTTAATTCACATGTATGATGTCTTTCTCCTGATTGATATACTCTAGGAAAGGCCAATTAAAACTCTTGAATTTTTTTAAAAAGGTAAAAAATAAGAGTTAAAAATAAAGTTGGGGCTGGCATGGTGGTGTGCCCCTTTAATCCCAGCACTCAGCCTTAAACTGTGTTAATATTGTTTTGAAGGTCTCTGTCCTTCCCCCTACTAACCAATGCTAAGTTCGTATTTCTCTGCCAAACTTTCTCTCTCCCACCTGCAGGTTTCCTCCTAGAGATCACATGACCCTTGCTGTGGACAGGTTACCTAGCAACCTGGTTATGCTAATTCCTAAGTCACCACCCATGCATCCCCTCCTGGGAGAGGATATTTAAGTGCTGCCTGTTCTGTAATAAATGAGTTTGATCGGAAATACCATCTTGCTCCATCCTTTGCATCTCTTGTTCCTTTTTCATTCTCACCCCCTTTCTAGAGCTTTCGCTGATGGACCCGCAGGCCGGGGCACTCAGGAGGCAGAGGCAAGAGGATTACTGTGAGTTCAAGGCCACCCTGAGACTACATAGTGAATTCCAGGTCAGCCTGGGCTAGAGTGAGACTCTACCTTGAAAAACCAAAATAAATAAATAAAAATAAAGTTGGGGTTTGAGAGATGGTTCAGTGGTTAAAGGCACTTGTTTGCAAAGCCTGATGGCCCAGGTTTGATTCTCCAGTACCCATGTAAAGCCAGATGCACAAGGTGATACATGCATCTGGAGTTTGGCCCTGGTATGCCCATACTCACTCTCTCTGTCTCTTTCTGTCTCAAATAAATAAAAAGAAAAAGCATTTGAATATTTAAATTTTTAATTATTTTATCATTTTATTTTCCACAAGTGACATAAAACAATGTGAACATTATAAGTTTGCATCCATAACTGACAATTAAAGAATCAAAAAAGGATCTTGAAAATTTCTCCTCTGACATCAAGAAGAAAACCAGAAAGTAGAAAGAATGGTTGAAATTGAAACTAACCAAAGACTTCAAGGAGGTTGGGATAGTAACCCACTATGATCTCACCCCTAGAAAAAGCTGATTGGATCTACTAGTGATGGTCTTAACCATGTATACAAGAACATTCTGAGGGTTTCTGTATAAGAACTGGCATTGGGCTGAGGCAGTTTAAGGGTAACAGGACCCCCAAAGTGAGTGAGTTTCACTTAGCTAAACATGGGAAGTAACCTTGGGCCCATATAGAAGAATCTGGCCTTTTTCTTATCTCCTTCATTCTAAAGCCACACCAGAGGAGATGAATAAATCACTCTTATCTCTTCTTTTCCATAGAAAGAAATGTCAAGGGATTAGTTCCTTCCCAAGAGCCTGACACCACCCAGACACCTGGGCATCAGGAGTGAACCACCCAGTCCAGCCAAGAAGACCCCAATTTGGGTCTCTAGGTGGGCTTTACCATTTCATTTCGCTTCTTCCCCTTTCTTAAGCTCGAAGTTCTCCCTCTCGTAAGCTATTTCTTGAGCTCTAAGTATTCTTTCTTGTAGTGCTTTAAGTGTGTGACCCCACAGACTCAGGCTTGAATCTTGAGTCTCCAGTGTGCAGACCCCTGCTGGGAAAGAGGGACGTCACTGGGGGCAGATGTTAGGTCCAGCCCTAAGGTGTGTGGAGAGCAGGTGGAGCACTGGTGGTTTTATGGTCCTGGCTGCTGTTGGTGTTTGCTGGCTGTTTGGTGGTGTCTCTGCTTGTATTTATGGAAGTGAGTCAGCTTCTTCCAACATTGATGGTGTTTCCCTTGGATTCTGTAAGCTTGAAATAAGCCCTTTCTTTCCACAAGCTGCTTCTGGTCAGGTGTTTGTCCCAGCAACGTAAAACTGACTGCAACACTCTTAGGTTATAATAAAATCTTTCTAACTCTTACCCTCTGGTGTGTGCATTTCATCCATTTAAATTCATAAAGAGAAGGACATTGAAGACCACTCAAGGGCCCCAGCTCCTGAGCTGTTGCCCACCCAAGAGTTAAGAAAGGCTCTAACACTCTCAAAGACACCCCAAATTCCCATATCAGGGACATATTTAACCAGTAATGCCCACTCATCACTGGGAGTCTTTTGACTCCTCAGTAGTAGGCTGGGGCAGGATGCACAATGGGATGGACACAGTCCCCAGAACTGACAGAGGTCTACTAAGCAGTGTGCCACCTTCTTAGTGGTGGAAGCCGTGACAGTGATCCTAACACAATGTGACAATTGTCTGCCTAAGAAGAGGAAAGTTGGACACACACAAAGATATCAAGGATGCTCGTGTACCCAGGAATGGGCACATGGGAACAAAGTGATAAGGCTGCAGACAAAAGCCCTGCCAGCACCTTGACCTTGGATTTGTAGCCTCATCTCTCTTGTTCAAGCCTCCCAGATTATGTATTTTCTTAGGGAAGGCCAAGCAACAGAATCCAGTGAGCCCAGAGCCACTGAGAGCTCTTTAGCTGATCTATGTGTGTGGTACACACAACCCCAGTGACTGGACTCTATAACCCAGAACATTCCACGGTGCTAGACAAACCTCCATGATGGACTCACAGACAGACCCTAGAGGTCTGGAGTGAGTCTGTGGCATAACTACTCAGAAAGCTGTTCTTGAATGTCCTTGAGGCTGGAGTGAATAAGTACCTAGTACTTGCACAGGTCTATCAAATGACCATGCACCAACATTGCCATTTATGAGTCGAGTATTATCAAGACCAGATCATAGAATTGTACAGGAAAAAAAAAATCAATAAAACCTGAGACTTGGACGTCTCAGGGTCTAGGCTACTCCACCAAGCAAGCACCCTAAATCAGTAACAGTGGTGGCCAAGGAGGAGTGGGCTCTGGAAATGGGGGGTGATGCATGAACCCTAGGATAAACTGCAGAGCAGACAAGGTGACCTTGGCCGAGTAATCATCTTTGTATTTGTGACCTTGAAGAACCAATGATAGGACAGAGTAAACCTAACAGGAACAGAGGTAAATCTGATCTGATTGTAGGGTACAGGCTGTAGTAGATACCAACAGTGCCCTGCTCACCCCTCACCTAAGCATGCTGGAACATGCCAGCCGCCACCCGCCAGCAACAAAACTGACTTGCAAGAGGGCAGGGAGGAGCCTTCTGGCCCACAGAGCAACTCTGTGCACAGGAGTCTAGGTGTGCCAGGGAAAGAACACCATACTCCCAGGAGCAGCCTGGGACTTGCAGTGACAGGAATTAAGGTATAAATATTCCAGCCCCTCACCTCCTACGTGGAATAACTCTGAGATCATGTCCTAGCCTGCCACCCAGAGTCCCTCAGGGACTAAAGTCTGGTTCATGAGGACCTTTATTTGCTGTCCTTTCTCCTGCTGTCATTTATGCCCCTGCCACATTTTCTCTGATTCCTTTTAAAATACATGATTTGCTTTCTTGTCTCAGTGTCTTCTGAGAAAATAACTCAAGCGAAGAGGTAGCTATTAAAATATAAGCACCCACGGAATAATCTTAGTTCCTTCCCTCTATTGCCTGGATTGCTCCCTTCTGTGTATTTCAGGACAATGGGGCTGTGGGCTGGGGAGAGATGACTTCTGCCTCCTCTTAGATTAGCACCTGCTAGATAAGGTACCTATCCTACAGTCTGTGAGGGCAAAACCAATCTCTGCCTATGGGAGCAAGCAACAAAGGGTCCACACATCTTTCATGAGTTACTCTTGCATGATCTGAGTGTGAGTTCTTTAAATATACTCATTGTACTTCCTGTATAATAAGCAGGGATTCCTCTGAGATTCTTGCATTTGTTGTTTAATAGTATTCCTTTTTTAAGAATATTTTTATTTATTTACAAGCAGAGAAAGAGAGAGAAAGAAGAGGGGTGGTGAGAGAGAGAGAATGGACATGCCAGGGCCTTCAGGCACTGCAAACAAACTCCAAATGCATGCACCACTTTGTGCATCTGGCTTTACGTGGGTGCTAGAGAATTGAACCCAATCGTTAGGCTTTGCAGGCAAACTCCTTAACCACTGAGCCATCTCCTGGCCTTATTAGTGTTCCCTTTAAGCATTATTATAAACTTCCACATTTTCTGTCTTCATCTTTCAAGCCACCATCGCTGTTTTTTTAAAGTTTTTTTTAATATTTTATTTATTCATTTTCAAGCAGAGAGAGAGAGTGCACCAGGGCCACCACCTTGTGGGTCTGGCTTATGTGGGACCTGGGGACTTGAACCTTGGGCCTTAGGCACTGGAGGCAAGTGCCTTAACTGCTAAGCCATCTCTCCAGCCCCACCATAGTTGTTTTAATGAAAGTTGAATGAGATCACATGGTGGAGGCTGAGCTCCATATGAGATTTTGAACTTACTCTCTGCAGCGGTCCATCTTGAGCAGTAGAAAGTAGAATTCCCGAGGTTCGCAGAGCCCCTCTTCCTGGAATCAGCTCATCTTTGCACACAGATCCACAGTAGAGATGGGCTGGCAGCTGGAAGAAGCTGCACCGCGGATTAGCTTGGTCCCTCAAATGATTCCTGAAAAAAATTATTCATGAGCTTGAGAAACAAAGAGAAGAGAGAGGAAGGAGGGGAGGGAGGGACAGATGGAGAGAGCAGGATGGAGAGAGGAGAAAGGGAGGAAAAGCGAGAGAGGTTGATTTCAAAACAGCCTTAACTCATAATTACTTCTCCAGAGACCTAATAAACTGGCCATTCAATAATGTCCAGAATATTTTGAGAAGAATTTAAAAACAATTTTCTTTTATAGTCAACATTACCAACTATTTCATTCTGCAAGTGACATTTTAATGGCCAAACAATCACAGTCCTGCAATAAATCTTGGGAACGGATGGGGTGATTTTCCTTTAGGGATGGGTCATGATTTTTTCATGGGTTAAGTTCCATTATGAGCTGGGTGACACCTCTTCTAATCACAACCTTGCTGTGTCCCCTTCTCCCCATATTTATTTTCCTGTCAGCCACCATTTACACCCCAACCCTGTGATGGCGGTAAATCTGCCCTGACCTCTGCAGTTGGTAAACCCAAAAGGGCTAATGAGTCCCAGTCCTGACTAACCATGCCCAGCAGCTGGAGGAAGGATCTTTCTAGAATAAAAGCTGAGAAGGCATTAACTTAAGCTAGAAGGGAAAGACCAAAGAGAAAACACCTTAGGGAACCCAAGGTTGCTTCTCAGTCAGACTTCTGAAGGCTTTTCCAGTGTGGCTCTGAGCACGAGCTCTGCAGGTGGTGATACTGGTGAAAGGGGTCAAACATGTATTCACAGCAATAAAGGTGCTAAGAAGCAAGGAATCGTAAGAACAGATGAACGAGCCAGAAAAACAAACAAGATGTATTACACATATGAATATAAAACTTTTGATTCACCCCAATATCTAACCTTGAATCTTCCCTTTAATATTGTCTGTAATAAACTTGCTGTTACAGTTACCTTCTCGTTGCTGGGATAAAGCACCCAACCAAAGCAGCTGATGGGAAGAAAGTTATCCAGGGGAAGCTTGTTCTAGTGATCAGAGAGAATTCAGAAGTAGAAGCCATAGCCTCTGTCCTCAAAGAAATAGGGAGAGATTATCTCAACTCCATGGAATAAGAAATGAATGGTGAAATTCTAAATTGGCCCGACCTTGAAAAGAGACACAAGCAGGTTGCAGTGCCCAGAGAAGGCTCTGATGGGGGAGTTATACTGACACTTGGCTTGGAAAAAAATCGTAATGAACTGGGAAAAGAGAAGAAAGCACAGGAGCAATTATGTGATATTTGAAGGAACACACAGACCAGAATGACTTCAGCAAAGGCTTCCGATCCCACCAGCTTTTCAGATTCCTGTATGTGCCTGGGTTTCACTCAGCTTAGAACTCACAGGAGGCGGGAAATGTGCCCAAAATACCACCTTTGGAGTGATTGTTTTCTTCCTATTTTTAAAAAATATTTTTACTTATTTAGTTGTAAAGAGAGAGAGAGAGAGAGAGAGAGAGAGAGAGAGAGAGAGAGAGAGAGAGAATAGGCACATCAGGGCCTCTAGTCATTGCAAACAAACTCCAGATGCATGCACCACTTTATGGATCTGGCTTTCCACGGGTACTGGGGACTTGAACCCAGGTCGTTAGGCTTTATAGGCAAGCACCTTAACTGCTGAGTCATCTCTACAGCCCCTGAAGTAATTTTTGTAGGAAAAACAAGTAGACGATTGAATAAGGACTAGATTGGGATAGTCCTGCATCTACACCTGTATCTGCTAACACCTGTTGAACACACAGATCCTCTGCATGCTGCTCTCATCTTCCTTTTCATCCAAGGTAAGGGGCCCGTACCTCCGCAGAATCTCCTCTGGTCAAATGTCAGCTGCACCTGCAACAGCAGAGGACCCACTCTTAGAAGGGAGTCTGAGAACTCACACAGAGTAAGCAGAAACCAGGGAACTCCTCCAGCAGGAAGAGCTGTGTGGTGGTTGTGCCTGGGGCAGCCTGAGGGCTGGGATTAGAGAAGCCCAGGGGCAAGAGCCACCCCTGGGACATGTCAGAGGTCTGGAGCTATGGACCCTGTGAGCGGGAGAGAGCAGCAAGCCTTGTCAGCATGGGAGGAGAAGCCTGGGGACAACCTTCTGGGTTTGGGGATAGGTATCGGAAGCCTTTAGTCTGCTGCTGGTTCCTAACCTCTCATGAAGCCGTCTCTTCTCCCCTGGATGGATGTTCACCAATGTCAAGCAGGCCTCAGCCCCTCTTCACCTCACATCTAGAAAGGAAACAGGTCCAAAGGAAGTTCGTGTCTAGAAGAGCAAACCAGGTCCTATCAATGGCCTCAGTAAGGAAAAGCCTTCCTTCTGGGTGTAAATCCCAAAGAGGATCTCCAGGTGGGATGTTCTCACAAGGGTTTTTCTTTTGAGCTTAAAACCTGATATTATTTACTTCACTCATTGCTGTGATCATTTACCTGACAAGAAACAATCTGAGGGAGGGAGGATCTATTTTGGCTTAGAGTTCAAGGGGATACAGTCCACCATGGGTGTGGGGGAAGACATGGCAGCAGAAACTTGAGGAAGCTGGTCACAGTCAGTCCACAGTGAGGAAGCAGAGAACAATGAATTCCAGGGCTCAGCTTCTTTTCTCCCTTTGATTCAGTCGGCGACTCCAGTCCATGAATTACGGTGCTGCTCACTGCTTAGGGTCTTCTCACCTCAATGAACCTTATCTAAAATATCTCTTACAGATGTGCCCAGAGGCTTTCTACTTCTTGATTCTAGAGTCTAAATCCTGTCAAGTTGACAATCACAATTAACCATCACAAACCCCCAATATTATTTTATTTTCAAAAATATTTTATTTATTTATACACAGAAAGGGAAACAGAGAAGAGAAAGAGAATGGGCACACCAGGACCTCTAGCCACTGCAAAGGAACTCCAGATGCATGCACCACTGTGCATCTGGCTTTACATGAGTATTGGGGAATTGAACCCAGACATTAGGCTTTGCAGGCAAGAGCCTTAACTGCTGAGCCATCTCTCTAGCCCCACCCTCCAATATTTTTTAATGAATTTTTTCAGAAATAAGTGTAGAAGAGAAAATCACACAGTGACATCTGCATGACTTTTATTTATTTTCTAGCAGAGACAGAGAGAGAGAGGGAGAACATCAGGGCCACCACCTTGTGAACCCGGGGCCTTAGGCACTGGAGGCAAGTGCCTTATCCGCTGAGCCATCTCTCCAGCCCTCTGCACGACTTTTGAAGTCCTTGACTCGGAATCTGTTTGTAATTGGGTAATTTTTACCAGGTGAGGGGTGGAACCTGAGTAACGGTATCTTTTGTCCAAGGAAGGACTAACTGTACGTAGACATAAGCCTTCAGTAGGGCTTTCGAGTCTTTGCACCTTGTGGAGTCCCAACTGCCTGTATGTGGAGACTGTGGAGCAAAGGCCTCAGACTTCCATCAGTGAACCTCCCCATACATTGTCAGTTAGCTAGCTGCTGAGCTCAGGGCATTTGAAGATTTGAAGCTTCGGACCTCCACACCATTGTCAAGCAACCTGCTACTCTCAGGGCCAAGGCCAACAGGAGAGGGCCCTAAACTGATGGCTGGTGACATTTAAGTCATTTATTTAATCATTGATTTGTACATGTGTGGGCAGATGTCTTGTGGCTGGCATTGCGCTAAGGTTATGGATACACTGTGGTAGATGAAATGTTTCAAAGACCTTGCATTTAGTCCTCAAGGCCATGGGAAATCATTGAAAGATTTCAGGCTAGGAAGTCAGCTTTTTAGGCCTGCATTTAGAATCCCATCTGACTACAGTGTGGGCAAGGGATGGGGAGAGAAAGCTGTCGTGTGCCTCCCTCCATGCATAGAGAGCACGTGGGCACAGACAGGCGAGGCCCATGAGTGCGGGTAGATTCCAGCCACTGTTAATCCTTCATGTTCTCCCCCAGAGTCTCTCTGCCACCCAGAACTTTACAACATACCCTGCAGCTAAGTTCACTAAAATGCCAGTGAAAAGCAGCTTAAGTATTAATCACAACAATTCTGATTATGCCAAATAGTTCTGTAATAGCCTAAATCATGTAACCCACAAATTCCTACATCGAGAGCCTCCTGGCCAGTACAGCTCTCTTTGGAGGTAGGGCTTATGGGGAGATAATAAAATTAAGAAGGATCACAAGATAAGGGTCTTAATCTGGTAGCATTTATGTTCTTACAAGAAGGGGATTCACAAGGTGTCTCTGCCCACCACTTCCTTCTCTCGCCCCCCCCCCACGTGCACAGAGGCAAGGCCTTGTGAGAACACAGTGAAAAGGACTCCATGATCAAGCCAAGGAGAAGACTCCTCAGGTACCAACCCTACCAGGATCTTGATCTTGAACTTTGTTGTGGTCAGCTTTCTAGTTTCTGTGCAGAAAGAACCCAAGCAAAAGCGGCTTGTGGAGGAATGGGTTTATTAGGCTTACGGACTCGAGGGGAGACTCCATCCTGGCAGGGAAAACGATGGCATGAGCAGAGGGTGGACATCACCTCCGCCACAGCACTGCAAACAGCAGCAGGAAGGTGTGCCAAACACTGGCAAGGGGAAGCTGGCTTATAACCCCATAAGCCCTCCCCAACAACACAGCTCCAGCGAGGTTGTAAAACCCGAACTGCCATCAGCTGAGGATCGATCATTGAGAACATTTGTGGGGGACACCTGGATCAAACCATGACAAACTTCCAGTATAAAAAAATGCATTTGTCACTTAAGTCACCCAATCTAGGGCATAGTTGTCCCTGGGTTATCCATGGGACATTGGTTACAGGACCTTCCCAGATACCAAAATCCTTGGATGTCCAAGTCCCTTATGAAAAATGGCAGTGTTCAGCTGGAGAAGTGGCTCAGCACTTAAGGTGCTTGCCTTCAAAGCCTAATGACCCAGGTTCAATTCCCCAGTACCCACGTAAAGCCAGGTGCACAAAGTGGCACATGCATCTGGAGTTCATTTGCAGTGGCTGGAGGCCCTGGTGCACCCATTCTCTCTGTATGTCTCTCTTTTCTCTATATCTCTCTGCCAGCAAATAAATAAAAATAATTTTTTAAATAAAAATTAACTGTTAGTGTACAGGACTATGATAACTCACTTGCTCCTCCTGTATGAAGTAAAAGTCATCTCTAGATTACTTCTAAAACCTGATCAATGCAAAGGCTATGTAAATAGTTGTTATATTGCATTGCTTAGGAAATAATCACAAGAAAAAAGTCTGTTCATTTTTCAGTACACTTGTAATTTTTTTTAAAAAAATTTTGGGGGGGGTTTTCAAGGTAGGGTCTCACTCTAGCCCAGGCTGACCTGGAATTCACTATGTAGTCTCAGGGTGGCCTTGAACTCATGGCGATCCTCCTACCTCTGCCTCCCGAGTGCTGAGATTAAAGGTGTGCACCACGAAATCCAGCTTAAAAACATTGTTAAATGCACAGTTGGTGCAGCCATTTGCAGATTCAACTGTCTTGTGTTAAGGAAGCCCTGGAAGACTCAGCAATTCTCCAATGAGAAAATTACAAGATCTGTTTCCATGCTCTGTAGTTATAAACAGTCCCTGAGTCCTCTTTATGATGAGAAGAGGGAAGGGTTGGAGAGCAATGGGCCACTTTCTCAACCACTGAGGAAGACCAGGGGGCCTTGTAAGCTGTTGCACTGCTTGTCACGGTATTTTCAGTCACTGAAATCTTGTGAGATTACCTGGTTATTGAATCCTCTGACCAGAGAGCTTCAAGTAGCTGTTTAGCCATGTACATAGAATTAGAACTATGTGGCTAAATTAAATGCATTTTTTCTCTTTTCATTTATTGTTGTTGAATTGTGTTTTACAGGAAGATCTGAGCAGTAGAATATTTACTTCCCTCCATTTCTTTGCCAAAAGTACAAGAATATATGAAGTCAACAGTGAGAAGTAAGGAAGTGGGTTTAGGCATCCTAATAGTTTAAAAAACGTAGTAAGGGCTGGAGAGATAGCTCAGAGGTTAAGGCACTTGTCTAAAAGGCCTAACCACCCACGTTCGATTCCCTAGTATCACATAAAACCTCCCTGGTGTACCCATATTCTCTCTCTCTCTCTCTCTCTCTCTCTCTCTCTCTCTCTCTCTCTCTCTCTCTTTCTCTCTCTCTCTTTACAAATAAATAATAAAAATATTTTTAAAGAGTAGGAGTCACCAGGACAGAATGGTAGGTAGAAATAAAAGGTAATATTGGCGAATAAGCAGATTGCTATATCAGTCAGAACAAGCTATATTATGCTGCAGTGACAAAAATTTCAGCGAGGTGACCCAACCAAGCTTAGTTCTCACAGTCATCATCAGTGTCTTTCAGCTCTCCAGGGCACGATGAGGTCCATCAGCTGCAGGAGGAGCCCTCCTGTCACCAACGAGAGAAAGAAGTGGGTGAAACAGAACCACCCCAGGCAGGAGGGAGCCTGTCATCTTATGGCTAGCACGCATCACAGATCTCATTAGCACTCGTTAGTTACCCACGTGCCCAGAGGAGGCACATGGAATGAATTTAATGAACATTTTGCTTGTTCTCAGCCACAGTCACCCAACAGTGAAAGCTACCAGATAGAAGCAGCCCCACATCCGAGTCTCAAGTGGACCCCTCCTTCAGCGTGTGGTTACTGGGATAGAATGCTGCATGGCACTCAGCCTCCTCCACTGGGCATCTGTCAGAAGGACGGCCTACACAGAGCCACTAGACAAGCGAAAATGCAAGCCAGAAAACTCCACAAGTTAGATACAAGACACACCGTAAGCTGAAATGGGTTGGCATATTGCTGGCCCTTCCTCCCTTAACCTAAATCTTGGGAAAGGCAGAATGATCCAACCTGGACAGTGACAGGCGGTCTGACTCACCCGTCTGGATGGAGGCCCAACAGAAAGAACTGGGAGGACAGCCAGGCTCTGAGGCAGGGGTGTGGACATCCACAGGATGGAGGAGAGCATCCTGCCCTTGTGCACAGAGCAGCAAGTCAGTGTGGAGTTGGAACCATGACTTAGAGCTTGGTGACACTCACTACCCACGGGGAAATGTCACCAGCAGAAGTCCCAGGCACTAAGACAGGAGAGGTCATCTGAAAGTGCATCTGATCTCAGAGATGCTCAACCCATCCCTTCCTTGAGATTAAAAAAAGGAGGGGGACCGGCCAGGTGTGGTGGTGCGTGCCTTTAATCCCAGAACTCGGGAGGCAGAGGTAGGAGAATAGCTGTGAGTTCGAGGCCAGCCTGAGACTCCAGTGAATTCCAGGTCAGCCTGAGCTAGAGTGAGACCCTACCTTGAAAAACAAAAAAAAGGGGGGGGGACCAAAGTCCACTCGTCAGTGAGCAGAGGCTAATATGAAGATGGAGAAAGAGAGGAAAGGAAGGAGATGGAAGGAGGGAGATGGAGAGAGAGAGAGTCACACCCCTTCCCCTACTCATATCAACAGGACCACAGTACTCATTGCTACAGACCAAGGCATCTGAATGTTTGACTTTCTCTTGCCCTCAGTCTAGCAGACTTGAAAATGCACATTGGCACCTGGCTCATTTTCAGGTCATATCACTTGTGACAATCTGCTAGAATCAGAGGCCAGGGTGGTGGAAATCCCCAAGTCATCTCGTTGAGTCACACAAACCTGTCTCCCAGCAAAACCAACCTAGCCCAGGATATACCACACACAAGGCTAGAAGCATCTATTCAGGAAAACTCAGCCTAATAAGAAAGTGGGATTCTTTTGAAACAAAGTAATGGGGGGAGTATTGTTTTGGTTTCCTGAGCAATTATCTTGTAAAGAGTAAAATCTCCATCTGTACCCTAAAATATAATGGTCTTAACCAGTGTGGGTCTGATGACTCACCAGGTCCAGTCAGATGAGCTAAGTGTCTAATTCTCCCTCAGAGGAACCGAGTCCTGATGCAACTGATTCCATCACAAAGTGACACATAATTAGAGGTCCTTTATTATCTTACTTCCATGCATAAAGCTGAGCTCAGGGCCGAGGTTTTTCTTTTAGAAGTAGCTTTTGGCAAGGGTTATGCTATTAGAGGGCCTTTCATTTTAAAACTCAAAAGGGCCCGAGTAGTGTTTCATTAATTATGGGACAGTTACGATAAGAAACCAATATTAAAAATTCCATTTTTATAATAAGAAACTTAAAATACAATCGAGTTCAAGGACATGGCCCAAGTCACATTGAAAGGATGGCTGTCTGGAAAACACGGGTTTCTCAAAGTCCTCTATGCTTGGGGTGTTCTTTGTACCTTTCTCTCTATCACCCCCACCTCCAGCAACTTGCCACCGGTCCACCCCATGGGCTCTTCAGACCTCAGTTTAAGCATTCTTGTCTTACCATACGCCATCATGAAACTGTATGCCTATTTCTGACAGCATCTACCATGATCTAAAGAACAGACCTACGTTTGTGGTTATTTGATTAACATGTTTCCTTCACCAGCTATAAGCAGTGGCAGGGCCGAGACTGGGTCTCTTCTCTTCCATCACCACATCCCAGATTCCCGGCGTGACACCTGACTCTTCATGGACTCCCTGAGTAAGTGTTCATTGGATTCATGATGGATTGGTTCTCTGTGGAGCCCAGTTCTCTGCGGCCAACCAATGCCTTTATTGTAATACTAATCAAAAAGTTCTACTCAGTTTTCTAACCTTGGGTGTAGAAGTGAAAATAATGATTTCAGAAATAAAAGCCAAGAAGACATTCTTGAGCAACACTTCCTGCCTCCCATGAAAGAGCCTTTGTGACAGGGAAAGGTAGCTCTCCCTCCAAACACAAACACAGGCTGCTGAACGCACACACGAAAACACTGTAACAACAATCAGAAAAGCAAATCTGCTAAGTGTTCAATTCTCCAGCACTATCTACAAAGACCATCATCTCTAGTCACCTGGCAGCTGAGTCGCATCAGGCTGTGACACAACTCCCGTGTGACATCTCAAATAAGTGTCTCTGAGATTACATTGTGCCTCGTGAATATTAAATGTGTCCTTACACTGCAGTTTTTAATTACCTCAATATCCAAAGATCACGGATGCCAATATGAATCCACTAAGTAAACAAGGTCTCTGAAGGAAACGCCCGGGAAGAATTTGCAGTGGAAGCAGAAATATGAACGCGTGCATTTAGGCTTTGCCTTCCCCACTGATGGAGAACTCCCTTGTGAATTCTGAGCACGCCTGACAGTATTGGAAGACAAGTGGAATTTCCCATAGATCCTTCCTTCCAACCCCTGGTTTTTCAGGTTCTCTGTACTAGCTGCTCACCTGGCTCAGTGCTCAGCCCCTCTCCCCAAGGTTCAGATCCTCTGCCCACACCCATGGCCACTAACTAAGGCTTGCTCTCTCTACCAATGTCCATGGGTACTTTAATCAGAAGCAATGTCTACCCCAGAGAGCGATTTTGCAAATGGTGGAATGTCAGTAATTAGTTTTGAGACATAACATACCTCCAAATTAGGATAAACCATGTCCTCGCTTTCCTATGTATGACAACTTCATGCACTGATCCCAGTGAAAATTCTGTCAGGTGTAGCAAAGTCCCCAAGAAGCTAGACTATCATCACTGTTTTACTGCTGCAATTCCAGACTCTTTATAGTTGTAGAAGCCCTGAGAAGACCCCCTCCAGGTCCTCAAATACTCCCTGACACCAGCATTCAACAGCAAAGGGGGGCTGCATTTCTATCACTTTAATGTTCCTCTGAGCCAAAGGGCCCTAGCATACCCATTCTCTCTCTCTTTCTCTCTCTCTCTTTCATAAATAAACAAAATATTTTTTTAAAAGATGAAGGTCATTTCTCTGATCCCAGAGAAGAGGTTCTTGTAAGGCCGCATGAACATCTCCTCCCTGAACCAACCACTGTTGGCTGGACAGATGGTCCTAAATGTCTCCATGAAAGGACAGCTGAAGAGCCCATTGTTCTATTCGCTGTCTCTTTTCAGTCCAATTGACCATCTGTAGCAGCCTCTCACCCCATGCATTGCCCCCAGGCTGAGGACCCTCCTATCAACCTCTTCACTAATGACCAACCAGCCTGAGCTGACTCGGGACAAAGGAGACCATAGCCAGGAAAGGAGCCAGCACATGGAAGGAAATGTTTATCCATGTGTCTAAAGTCTTTCACCAGGGCTGGAGAGATGGCTCAGCGGTTAAGGCACTTGCCTCCAGTGTCTAAGGCCCCGGGTTCAATTCCCCAGTACCCACAAGAGCCAGACCCACAAGGTGGTGGCCCTGGTGCACTCTCTCTCTCTCTCTCTCTCTCCCTCTCTCTCTCTCTCTCTCTGCTTGAAAATGAATAAATAAAATATTTAAAAATAAATAAATAAAAATAAAGTCTTTCACCAGACCCTCAGAATATCTGCAACCTCCCATTCCTTGCATCTCAGTTGAGCTACTCTGGGAGAAAGAGACGGCTACATATTCATAACAACTGTATTGTGCTTTCAGCCATCCAAATAGTATGCAAGCAGATACTACATCTATGTTAGAAAGAAAAAGGGAGGGAAGGAAGGAGAGAGGGAATAAGGGCCAGCATACATTAATAATCCTAGCCATGGGGAGCCTGAGGCAAGAGGATTGTGAGTTCAAAGCCAGCCTGAGCTACATAGCAAGTTTGAAGCCAGCCTGGGCTACATAGCAAGACCCTGTCTTAATAAAAACAAAAACAGAAGATGTATTCTTGCATAAAACTTTTAATTGGCAACCTCCATACATATAGACAATAAACCAGGATCATCAACCCCTCCCACCACCTTCCTTTCTCCCTCTCCTTATCCCTCCACTGAATCCCTTCTTCTTGCCAACTAGTCTCTTTTATTTTGATGGCATCTTTTTTTTCTTTCTACTATGCAGGTCTTGTGTAGGTAAGATCAGCCATTGTGAGGTTGTCAATATCAAGGCCCCTTTGTGTCTGGAAGACAGTGTTGTAAGCACTCCTCCCCTTCCTTTGGCTCTTACATTCTTTCTGACACCTCTTCTGGAATGGTCCCTGAGCCTTGGAGGGTGTGATAGAGATGTTTCGCATGATGTTGAACACTTCATTGATATTTCTCATTACTTTAATGAGTTTGTCTTTCCAGCGCTCATCATCTCTAACCAAATGTGAGAGTAGTATTAATATATGAGCATAAACATAAGTATTTAGAAGGCAGTTTGGTGGGCATACTATATCCATTTCACTAGACAGCAGTAGTTTTCCCCCTCCCCCTCACTCAGGGCTTATGACCTCCTCAGCCATAGGCTTTTGCTTAGGTTTTCAGTACCAGCCATGAATTCCCTTCCCTAGAGTAGACCTCAAAGCCAATCAGAGAACAGTTGGTTTCCCCCATAACAGACATGCCACCATTGCACCAGATGACACATTTGTCCTGGCTGGCCAGCAATAAAGCTTGCAGGGTCTCCCCCAGCAGGCTGCTTAGTTCTTCCCAGCATTCTAACAGCTAGTCAACAGGGAGAAGGCCTACTCTGACTTGATTTCTCAGTGTCCTGCTGCCAAAGGATATGGTGTCTTCAGCAATACAACATGTTATTATTTATTTATTTATCCATTATTATTATTTCCTGCTGTGACTATGTTATACCAATGTCAAAAAACCTGCTATCTCCCCTACTTTAAATATATACATACATACATACATACATGCATATTGGGCTGAAGAGATGGCTCAAAGGTTAAGGCACTTGCCTACAATGCCTAGCAACCCACGTTTGATTCCCCAGGACCTACATAAAGCCAAATGCACGAAGTGGCGCTTGTATCAGGAGTTCATTTGCAATAGCAAGAGGCCCTGGTGCATCCATTCTCTCTGTGTGTGTCTCTCTCTCCCCCATTCCAAATAAATAAAATATGTTTAAATATATATTTTATTTATTTATTATTTGAGAAAGAGAATGAGAACATAGGCACATCAGGGCCTCTTACAAATGAACTCCAAATGCATCTGCCCTTTACTGGGGTACTGGGGAGTCAAAGCTAGGCCATGAGGCTTTGTAAGCAAGGTGCTTTTAACCTCCAAGTCAGCTTTCCAGTTCACCACCTACTTTAAAAAGAAATAGGAGAGAGAGAAATGAAACTAAATTGCTCCCAGGAGTTATGTATCCTGTTCTGCACTCTTTCTCATAGCTGTATGATGTCTTACTGCGTGGACAGACTACCATTAGCCAGTTTCCATGATGAACATTCGCGGTGCTTCAGATCCTTGGTTATTGCAACTGTTACTGCAATGAGTCACCTTATTGTATTTTGCACACGTCCAAGTGTTTCTGAAGGATGAGTTCACAGAAGTGGAATTGCTGTGTCCTTTCTGGTGCTACAGGTTGAACTAGATTTGAATTTAGTGAGCGTCAAAACATCCTGGATGAAGATGACTTCATCGCAACATTTCTGATGGAGGTGAGGAAGCTTCTATAACAGCATTGGCCAGTGTTAGAAAAGGGATTGGTCAACTTGCAGCTCCTGAAATCCCTGTCTTAAATGTTGTGGATATTTACTTGATTTTTGCCACCCAATTAAAAAAACAAAAAAGCCTGGGCAGCAAGCTTTAAATAGTGCTTCTCCCGTTTCCATTTCCCAGAAATAATAGATGCCCTTGGGCAAAAAAATGACAGTCACAAAGTACTTAATAGCTCCATTGGACAGCAAAAGACTCAACAAGAACAAGACAGAAGGGTACTGAAAAATAAGAGTATTTAAGGCCAAGTACACAGGCGAATGCTTCAGACTTAAGTCCACAAATAAGACTACTTGATCTGGAGAGATGGCTCAGTGGTTAAAGGCACTTGCTTACAAAGTCTGATGGCCCAGGTTCGATTCCCCAGCATCCATGTAAAGCCACATACACAAAGTACTGCATTTGTCTAGAGTTTGTTTGCAGTGGCAGGAGGCCCTGGTGCACCCATTCTCCCTCCCTCTCCCTCTCTCTTCTCTCTCTCCCCCTTGCAAATAAATAAAAATATTTTTTAAAAATAAGTCTAGTTGTGCATCGTATGTGAACACAGGCCTCAAATAACCAAGTGCATCCACACACGCTTAAAGATTAAGGAACACATACCAAAAAAAAAACCCTCTCTAATAAATGGAGAGACAAATGCTGATGGTAGGTGGAGTCAATATTACAAAGATGCTACTTATCCCATAATAGTCCATAAGTAGTTTAGCAGCAGTAAAAATCCTCTCGTGGGGGAACTGAGACCATTGCAATGGTGAGTTCTTGTGCATTAGAACTACAAAGAAAAGTAAACTTCTCAGGGCTGGGGAGATGGCTCAGTCAGTTAAGTGCTTGCTGAACAAGCATGAGGACCTGAGTTTGAATCCCAGCACTGGACACAAGGAGACAAGAGGTGGCTAGCTAGTCTTGCTGAATTACTGAGCTCCAAGTTCAGTGAGAGACCCTGTCTCCAAACAGTAATAACTAGGTGGAGAATAACTGATGAAGACATTCATTATCAACCTAGAGCCTCCACATACACACCCACCCACATACACACTTGCACCATATACAAATACACACACGTATGTGTGTGCAGGTGTGCACACGCGTGCACACACACCTGCACACACACACACACACACACACACACACACACACACCTCACCATAGTTGTATCCTCAGGTAGGAATCTGTGGGGAGGAAGCCAGGGTCTTGAAGGTGCCAGCATGAAAGTGGAACATGGATGTTCATTTTTATTACTATCTTCACATATCTCTACATAAATGTGTGGATATTTCATCATTTCTCAAAATATAAAGGTAGTCCAAGATACTCCGAGAGGAATGATGAACCTGACTTACTAGCTATGATCTAGGACTTATAAAAATGCTTTGAAAATTATATAAGAGACAAAAAGGAAATATAAAGCATTGAAGACTCCAGAAATAAACTCAAAAATGGAATTAGGGAAAAATAAAGATGGCATTTCAAGTCACTAAGGAGAATATAAATTATGTAGTGGTGATACCAATTGGCCAATCAACAACTGAGGAAATCGTCTTTATTGATAAAAATCTCTCAAAAGATTGACAAAGAGGAAAGTGAATGCTAATTCTCTATACGGATGAGTGTGTCGAGAAATGGGTGTCACTGTGCTCCCTTGACGGGACCATACGGACATCACTGGAGGACCATTTCCCAAAATGGTTTGGAATTTATGCATGTTACACTTTGGCCCTTGTGTTCAACTTTCAGAAAGTGATCCTAAATTGAAATTCAGAAAACTATGTGGAGATATAATGCTCATTTCAGCATTATTTGTAGTTACGAAAAATCATGAAGAACCTAAAGATTAAAGATAAGTAGGAGATCCACTAAATAAGTTGTTATCCATCCACAGAGTAGAATTCATTGCGGTTGTTAAAAACATATGGAAATATATGCACTATATAATTTTAGTAAGTTGGTGCATAAAACAGGATATCTGGTGTCATACCATTACCTAAACCCACCTATTATAGATAAAAAATCGATATGGTTTTGAATTCTATAAAATTGGAAATGACACATTGTGCAAATCTGCGTTATTATCACAGTTTTCCGGTTCTCCCTCGCCATGCGACCTTGCTTGCACTCCAGAGGGAAAAGTTCCTTTGCCACCCCTCTAGATCTTGGATTTGGCCATTTGGCTTGTTTGGCCAAGGGAACATAGGCCAAAGTGACAATCTGTCAGGTCCAAACCAAGCCCCTAAGAAACATCGCTGGGTTCTGCTTACACACTTGCATGCCTGCCATTACCTCAAGGAAAATATGTCCTTGAAAGCTGCTGATGCAACAGGAATGTAACGACAAGTGGAATAAAACCAAACCAACTCAGACCTTGAACCAAGCCAATCAGCCCACAGTCTAAGAAAAAACACCCCAGCCAAGTCACACCCGTGAGAAAGAAAAGGAAGTAGGGGTTATATCCCCCCACAATGTTAGCTGGCTTTTTATGAAGCATTAATGTGTCCCAAGCTAAGTTATTTGATTATAAATTAGCAAGCAAAATCAAAAGACAAAATTGCCAGGATGTTGACCTTGGCTAGATAGCTCTTTCGATAATCTCATCTAATCTCTGTCCAAATGCGATAGCTGA
This sequence comes from Zapus hudsonius, assembly GCA_004024765.1. NCBI lineage: Eukaryota > Metazoa > Chordata > Mammalia > Rodentia > Dipodidae > Zapus > Zapus hudsonius. The sequence goes on from PVHP010013560.1 coordinate 24,903, forward strand.
GCCCAGCCTCAAGCCCGCACTCCAGCTCCGCATCCAACGGCCTAGTCAGTATCTTCCTTTTAATGTCTTGATCTTTACAAGTCCACAGTTGAACCCTCATTATTTCCCTCAACAAGCTGCTCTAGTACAGACTTCCCCGTCATAGTTGAAGGTAAACTTATCAAGCAAGAACACCTGGCGTGTGGTATGTACACATAGATGTGCGGTTAAATCTGTGAAGGTGAATGTATGTGTGCATGTTGGTGAAGGTCAAGGTCAATAGTGGATGCCTTCCCCACCACTCTCCACCTTATTTTCCAAGTCAGGCTCACTCACTGAACCCAGAGCTCACTCATTCAACTAGACAAGATAGCTAGCCAGCCCCGGGGACTCTCCTGTCTCTGTCTCCCCAGAGCTGGGATTACAAACTCAGGCCTCCTTGCCCAACACTGGTGTGTGTGTGTGCTGGGGAGCCAAACTCGGGTCTTCATGCTTCTGTGACTAGCACTTTCCCCGCTGAGCCATCTCCCCAGCCCCGGCTTCCTTTTCTTGTAGCTGCCACACAGATCAGCAGTCCACAGCTCTGACTTCAAGCTGGTCCAGAACCCCAGCACCTCTCACCTTCCCCGCCGCTACAGACCTGATTCAAGCCACCATCTGCTGTCTCGTGGATTACTGTGTGAACCTCCTCTCTAGTGTCCCTGGTTTTGCCTTGCCCTCTGACATGCTGTTCTTTCGGCTTCTAGAATAAACAGTAGCTCCACAGAGTCTCAGTCCCTGGAAGACCTGCCTGGATTCATCCTGTTTTTAATTACACACTGACCCTTCTTGAGTCATCACTGGAAGCTAAAACCTTTAGACCTGTAGTCTGGATGGAGGAACTTCATCACCACCATATTTGCCATTAACCACCAGAGAGGCACAGAAGCTGGGTCGTAGGCAGGATGCTCGCAACCAAAAGGTAGAGCTGGGTGATAGTCCAGCACCCACATCATGACAAACTAGATTGGTTTAACTCTCTCTCTCTCTCTCCTATCTATCTATCTATAATTTATTTATTTGAGAGAGAGTGAGAGAGAGAAAGAGACAGATAGAGAGAATGGGAGAATGGGTGTGCCAGGTCCTCCAGCCACTGCAAAAGAAATTCCAAACACATTCGCCACCTTGTGTATCTGGCTTTACATGGGTACTGGGGAATCAAACTGGGGTCATTCTGCTTTGCAGGCAAACACTTTAACTGCTAAGCCATCTCTCCAGCCTCTTTCTTTATCTCTTATGTATGTCCTGGGACAATTTACAGTGTCTCAGTAGAAACTCAGTTCAGTAAGATTATTAACAGAATAGCTAGCACAGGATTGTTGAGGGGGGTAAATGAATCATCACGCAAAAATAAGTTTCTAATAAATGTCAATTTATTCTGCAAGCTCAGCTACAGAACCTGTCCCCTAGTGGCTCCACTTGGAGCCAGACAGGCACCTCCAGTTCCCTTTTATTTAGAAAACTTGGGAGACCTGATTTGTAATGTGTCCAGACAACTCGCCAACTATAAAACCCGAAGTCTGTTCACCTGTGCCTGCACAGATGGACATCAGCCAACGCCCACCCTAGAAGGCAGGAGAGAACCTGTCTGGAGGAAGGCCCGTTCTCCAGTGTGTGCATGAGGGCACACCAGCATTTCACGGAGTCTGGTACCCAGTGGGAATCAGCCATTTTCAAGCCTAAACTTTCATCCCACATTTTTACTTCAAACATTCACTGTTGTGATGTGATAAAAGCCATTAAAGTGTGTAAATATAATTAAGACTTGAAACAGTTCCCATTTCCGTGTTAGTCAAAGATCCCAAAGGCAAGAAACTTCTTGGAACAACACCCTGCATCCAAATTTGACCAGGAGCTGGAAGCTGATGGAAACCCCATGAAATCCTAACCCCCCACAATCTCCTCAGGTTTCTAACATTTAGCTCAACGGATCTCATTTGGATAAAAAGACAACTCCAGTTCTTGAAAAGTTATATTGTGTTCTGGATAGATTAAAGGAGAATTCGGGTTGGGGGGTACCATGTCATCTGGGCCACGAGGGGCCTCCTTGTGCCCTGAAAATTCATCTTGGGAAGAGAAAGTGGATTACATATGACACTGGGGTTGACAATACTCTGAGAGGGAACCTGCAGGCACAAAGAAGCAATTCTACTTAGAAATGTCACACTGCTGCAGTTTGTCAATTAAAACCCATTTATTAAGCCAGGCGTGGTGGCACACGACGTTAATCCCAGCACTCAGGAGGCAGAGGTAAGAGGATCACTCTGTGTTTGAGGCCAGCCTAGGACTACACAGTGAGTTCCAGGTCAGCCTGGGCTAAAGTGAAACCTCACCTTGAAAAACAGAAAGAAATGAACAAAGAAAATGTGAGAGGAAGTCAGGTGTGGAAGATGGCATGTGTTCTGAGGAGATTTATAGTCACCTGTGTCACTGTGGGTGGATGCCTTCCCTCAGTTGGGCCTGGGAATCAAGACACCCCATCTGAAGAGACTAAAGACATTCCTACTCACAGAATGAAGAACACTAGCCCAAAATGCATATGATTTTCCTAATTCTATTATAAAATACCAGTTCTCTGGAGCTTCCTGTGGCCTCTGAATAGTGAGAGATTTGAACCCGAGCCCACGTCTCTAGGCCGAACCTCAGGAGGTGGAAGCTGCCTCCTCTCCATAAAGACTCTTTGTCCTGGAATCTCTTGCCACTGACCCTGCAAGCATGTTCTTTAAAAATTAGCCTTTCATTGATTCTGCCATCGATGCTGCTGGTTTATGTGTTTGAATTAAATGTTGTGGTTTGCTGGGGTGACCCCAGGCCACGTGTCAGGAATGGGTGAGGGCTCATCAAGCAGACCTGGAGCTCACGTTGGGCACCCATAGACTCTCCTCACTTTGTCGCTGCAATTATTTGCCTGGGGTCCATAGGAAAGCTTTGATGTTATCTTTAGCTTCCAGAAAAGGTGTGTTCCACCTGTCTCCCACAATGCCCTTCTCCAAATGTCACCCTTCCCTGATAGAAAATTGAGTTTCTACTGTGATTTCAGTGCTGTTTCTGCCACTGGGTACTGGCACCTCTCAGAGCACCACGCTTGGGGACTATGGGCCACTTTGACTCTGGGGCATCATACTATGTCCTGGGACTGTAGCTTCTGTCTGGTCCTCTCTCCACCTCCATTTTGGTTCACTGTTTTTAAAAACAGTATATTTTATTTATTTATTTATTTGCAAAGAGAGAAGGAGAATGAGCACACCAGGGTCTCTAGCCTGCAACAGAACTCCAGATGCATGCACCACTTTGTGCATCTGGCTTTAAGTGGGTACTGGGGAATCAAACTCAGATTGTTAGGCTTTGCAGGCAAGTACCTTAACCACTAAGCCATCTCTCCAGCCCTTGGTTCACTTTTGTTGCCCACAATGCTTTGCAGGCTCTGGGCCTCTATTAACATAAAACTTCTAGATGCCTCTCTCTAATGGCACATCTGCCCAGTGCAACATTAGTCTGCAATGTGTGTCGGCTGAACCTCACTAAGGGAGAGAGGAATCTGCACATCTCCCACAGGCTCCTGGAGCCTGCACTCCATCTGCGACATCAAAGACCCTGGCATCGCTCTCCACATCAAGGCCAAACAGTATGAATGTTTTAAATATATGTTATCTATTATATCTAATGAATTCCAAGAATACTTTGGATATGGGGTGGAAGGTGGGAAGGATCATTTATTAGCCCTTTATTTTCTTTTGCTCATCTTGAGAAAATTTTATGCTTGTCCTCTTTAAATTTTTTAACTTTCTGACCTACGAAACAATGGGCTTCGTGATGACGTTTTCATACATCTCCCTGTTCTGTCGTCTTCCTTTGCACCACTCCTGCTCCCCCTCCCTCAAGAGTCCCCCTCTGCTTTCACGGCAGATCGATAGATGATCAATAGATGATTGATTGATTTGCATATGCAAGAAAACATACCACTTTGGTTTATCTTTTCCCCTATTTTCCCCTATTGCCTCTTCTTCTCTTTCCCCCTCCTTTTAGGGCCCTTTTTCCTCCCTCCACACTGTTCCCCTTCCCGTTTTCATGTCATAGATGTATGCATATTTTCATTTCCAGAAAGAATTAAGTAAAGTCCAGGAATAGAGGAGGGGAGATTCCAGCACCCAGGAACCTGAGAAAAGAATTTGAGGCCAGCTTGGGCTACCCACCAAGTTCAAAGCTTGATATGGCTACATAGTGAGACCCTGTTTTAAAAAATAATAATAATTTGTTAAAAAAAGAAACAGGTAAAAAGAAATATCTTCCTCACAAAAGAAGAAAAATAAAAAATGGAAGAATCAATGGAATGGTATTATGTACCATTTTATTGCTATATTCTAAGCACTGACACAAAGTAAATCCTCAATAAATATTTGTTGAATGAAAAAATATAGATCAGTAAATATTCCTTAAACAAATATTTGCATAGAAACACAGGACCAGAGAAAAGATGGCATTTTCTGATCCCTTTTTCTCCTCAATCCAAACCCACCCTCCTCCAGGAAGCAGGCCTTCCCCAAGACTGGCATTTCTATTTTTCTGAATTTCTAAAGTCACAGGATTCTGTTGATTATATTTCTGGTTATTTAAACACATATCCTTGTGTGTCAGGCTCCATATTAAGGCTCCATGTATACCTCACTCCATCGTAGAACAAGCCCCCAAGGTCGATCTAATTACTATTGCTATTATCATTTCCACTGCTGATGATGAAACTCATGAAAAAGCTAACTATGTGGACTAGGTTACACAGCAGATGCCAGAGTTGGGATTTAAAGCCCCAGAACTCTAGGCTGCCCTGCCTTTGCCACAGACTGATCTTCGACATTCCATGGAGTCCAATGATATCTTGACCACAGCTGTGAGCACATCCAACCATCAAACTCATTCAACAAAACATTTATTAAGCATTTCCTCTGGGTCTGGATTGGTCTTTGTTGTAGGGATGTAGCGATGAACCAGTTTTTCCAGAATATTTGCCCCAAAGAGCTTACATTCCAATGATAAGAAACAGAAATACCCAGGAAAACAAGTCAATGCATCAACTGAGAAGATAAAGAAACATCATCTTATGTTAGATAAAGTAAACCAGTATGGAGAGGATTTGAGAGAAAAGGGCTCTAATTAGGGGGTCATCTGGTACAAAGGACCTGAGATAGAAATGGGCTTGGAAAGTTCTAGAAAGATAAAAGTTTCCTGGAGACAAGCAAGAGGAGAAGGAAGGGAGCAGATGTGGAACACTGTCTTCTGTATTCTGCTGCAAGAAGCCCCCAGATAAAAAAGTTAAAAAAAAAAGAAGAAGAAGCCCCCAGAATTGGCACAGCGTCAAGTCCCCAGTAAACACAAGCTGAGCCCTACCTGGGTGCCTCTGAGCACCCCAATCTAGCTTGGGTGCTCAGTCATCCCCCTCAGTCTTGCTCTGATGGTGTGGTAACCAACCATACCATGCAGGAGTCCCTTTATCTGGGTTTTGACCCCCACTCCCCTGCTCCCAGGTGAGTGACTTTAGGTAATTTGCTGACCCTCAACTTGAGATTTGAGGACTGAAAGATGGGGAACCTCAGACAATTACTGTGACCATCACACGAGATAAGGGCTCTGGGGCCAGCACAGGCTGCGATGGAGGAACCAGGCATGTGCAGGTTGGTTTCCTGATCTGCTGGGTATTTTTATGGAATTAAGCCTGAAGTGTGGACACTTCCTAGCAGAAAAGGGCTGGAATCTATCTGTTTAAATTGGTTTCTAGGCTGATACCAACAGGTCATCAGAGGGGGTCTGAAAAAGGAAATTAAAAAATGACATGATCGAAAACATCAACTTCCCAAAATAACATGATCTCTGTGTCTATTTTTTATGCAGCATAACGGAAGTTATGATCCTGTTCATTCAAAGTCCCTCTCCACTCTGGTCTGTTTCATGTTGGCTCAAGCAGGAAGACATCGGCAGAATGAACCTCTGATGGAGAATCGATAACTGAAAATATAGAGCACACGACCAGAAACTCAATTCCTGTCCAAATGACAAGAGAAGAACAATTAACCCAGTGAAGGCCACGGCAGGATTTCCATAGGCCTCCACCTTGTCTGTTCTCAGAGGATGCTCCTCAGGAGGAACCAAGCCCTAGCGCCATCTCCTGGCCAAACTGAACACTCAAGGATGGGCTTTTCATGCAAGGGACCCTCCCTTTCCCTAACAGAAATTAAGTTCAAGAGGAAACCCTGGTAATTTCATTGAAACGCCTGGGTTTTTCGACCTCGTGGTTAGTATCTGAAGCGAGGAGAGCAGATGGTGATCATCGTAGCCACTTCCAGTCTCCACAAGGGATGTCCCAGCTCAGCCACCCACCACTTCCTTTGTTTCTGCAAGAGCTCAGTCCCTCCATGAAGGCCTCCAGGGACAGCCCACCTCACCCCACATCTTGCCTGAAGAATCTCCCCTGCTCAGATTGGCATCCTGAAAGGCTTCCACTCTCGTGATTCCTAACACAGAGAAATCATGTGTGCCATCACGATCAACACAGAGAAATCAGGTGTGCCATCCATGATTAACAGAGAAATCATGTGTGCCAACATGATCAACACAGAGAAATCATATGTGCCATCTGCTTTTACAGAGGCAGGCTTTCAGATATTGCCAAGCTGCTAGTCACCCCAGGACCCAGAATGCGAGGGGAAGGGTCGGTTTGGGGCCTTACCTTCCCTAGGGAAAGAAAGGACATCTCCCTTGCCCTCGTGGACCTTTTCGCTTTCAAAGGTGTCATAGTCAGCCACGTGCCACTGGGATGAATCTTCAAACAGGCACAATTTGGTGGAGAAAAGTATTTATTGAAACTACAGATTGAGGGGAAGTTCCGTAACAGCGAAAGAGGCTGGCCCCTTTCACAGGTCCAAGAAGAGAGAAAAATCCATCACCTACACCACACACACAAAACAGCAAACAGGCAAGAGGGCCAAGGAGAGAATTTCTTCCCCTTTATATAGCCTTAGGGTGGGGTCTTACAACCCTTCCCCAGACCTAATGGCTTCCTGAGTCTCTAGAATTTCCTTCCTGCACTGCCCACACAGGAAAGGATGTTTACTTCTAGCTCCTTTGAGCTTCTTTACATCTTGCCCCCTACTGAGAGGCTGCCTTCCTGTAAACATCCTCAGAGACCCACCCAAGATAATGAAAAAGATCAAGTTGACAACAAAACCTAACCATCACACAAGGCTTTGGTGGGAGCAGGTGGCCTGGATAGCTTCAAGCCAGGTGACCTGGCATCATTAGGCACCAAACCCAAAATAACTAGAAAATCCTAATCTGCAGAATTGCTGACCAAGGAGTGAACCGAAATGCCAAGAATTCTGCTTTATTCCCCAGGAGAGATGAGCATGTCTGTTTGAAAACAGGAACGTCATTGGCTGCCTGGATGTTACTCATTCAACTCAGTGATGTGTGTACCTATGTAGTGATGTGTGTACCTATGTACAGTAATGGGTGTCTAAGTACAGTGATGTGTGTGTACCTAATTAGTGATATTTGTGTACCTATGTACAATGATGTGTGTCTATGTACAGTGATGTGTGTACCTATGTACAGTGAAGTGTGCATGTGTGTGTACCTTCCTGACCCCTTCTTGCTTGCTGGGAAATGTGAGAAGTAACTCACCAGAAGTTCCTCGTTTCATCTCAGTAATGCCACATGCAATTAATTCATGTGTGTTTCCACTTAGAAAAGAGACTCTGAGGGGGAGAGAGCTCAGACAGTGATGAGTTTGCCTTGAAAGGACCTGAGTTTGAGCCCTAGAACCCACGTAAAAATGCTGGTCCACTTTTAATCCCAGCATTTGGGATGGGGAGACAGGCAAGTCCTTGGGGCTCACTGACCAACGATCTAGCCTAATTGGCAAGCTCCAGGCCAGTGAGGGGCCTTGATTCAATAAAACATGAATGACCAGGCGTGGTGGCACACACCTTTAAGCCCAGCACTCGGGAGGCAGAGGTAGGAGGATCTCTGTGAGTTCAAGGCCAGTCTGAGACTACAGAGTGAATTCCAGGTCAGCCTGGGCTACAGCAAGACCCTACCTCCAAAAGTAAAAGTGAATGACATTACTGCAGACTGACACTGAGATTGTCCTCTGGCCTCTACCTGCATGCGCACCTGTGTAAACACATATACACAAGAATAATCAATTTAAGAAAAGAAAGGAAACTGGCTTAGAGGGAGTGTTAGTAACTCACCTGAGACTTCACAGCATTCAAGTTCATCCTTCCCCGGGTACTCTTTGCCACTGTAATAAAGTATTGTTCAGAGACCTGGCACTTGGGCTTTTCTTAGGCTGAAAACACAGCTACTCCTCCCACTTGCAGGATGAATGAAGAGAGAATGAGTCTTCCTAAATGCAGGTGCTCCCTGAGGCCCCGAAAATGCGAGTGGGCAGTGGGAGGGTGCCTCAGCGTCCAGCAGCCCTGAACCTTGGTTCTTCTCCAGCCAGGGTGTCTCCTTTCCTCAGTCTCCCCCTGGTCCTTGTCCCCAGACACGTTTTCAGACCCTGCCAGTAATTTTCTCACTCTGTTCCACTCCCGATGATTGATAGTTCATGGCTATTTGCAAAGCACAAATACAAATGCTATTAAGTGGTAATAAAACTAGCCAGCCATTTCTAAACCCACCGCTGGCAACCGTTCTGTGGTCTTTGGGGACCCTTGGTGTGCCAGAACCTGCTAGAGCAAACGTTTCTTCTCATACAGAAGAGCAGCAACCTGTCCTTTGCTCAAATTTACAACACAAAGAAGTCTGATAGGGTCAGGAAAAAACGGAATCGTAGAAAGCTCTAATGAGTCTGGATTCCAGAGCCGCCTCTCCTGGTTCAATATATAGATCATTTTTATTTATTTATTTGCAAGCAGAGAGATAGAAGAGACAGAGAGAATGGGGGTTCCAGGCCCTCCAGCTGCTGCAAACAGACTCTTGATGCATTTGGCACTTTGTGCATCTGGCTTTACATGGGAACTGGGGAATCAAACCTGGGTGGCTAGGCTTTGCAGGTAAGCATGTGTTTAACTGCTGAGCCATCTATCCTGCTCACACATTGCTTTTTTTTTTAAAGAAAATATAAAAACTTAGTAAGTATTGGTTAACCATCTGTTGGATTCCTGCCACTGCTGGAATCCCGCTTGCAAAGAAAGGCCGTTGTTCCTCCTGAAGGTCCTCTTAATCTAGTTGTAGACATGTGACATGTGACATGAGGGCTCCAGGTGACAGGAGTTAGGCGTGCTCAGGAAGGAAATAGACAAGATCAGGAAATGTCAGAGGGAAAGCCCACACCTCCAACAGTCTCTGCCTCTGCCTCCCTGAGCCTCATTCTACTCGTGGTAACTGACTTGTAAAAAAATCACAGAGTTCACTTGTCCTTTCAATTATTTTCCTCTTTTTAGTGTGAATATTTTAATTGGCACATACTTATTGCACACTCCTCCCTTTTTATACCCCAGCCCCTCCCGTCTGTCCACTTTGTTCCTCTGGACAGTCTCGTTTCTACGTTCATGTCATCTATACACACACCAAACAAGGCGCCTTGAGCCTAACGCACCTGCCTGCAACACTCACTGGTCCTGTGTTTGTTTGCCGGTTATCCCCACCATGATGACAGGTGGGCACTAACGTTCAACGAACCCAAGCTAATTGGACTTCCTAAGTGTCTGCAGAGGCAGAAGAGAGGACAGTGGTCCCAGGATGCAAGATGAGAAGTCCGTTGCAAACAGGAAGCTTCCCCAAAGACAAGTGTTATATCATACAATCCAGGTGACTGCTGCATTCTCTTCCAGATCCAGTTGCAAGAGCTTGGAGCAATGTTTACCTTATTCAATGAGCAAGTGTGAACAAGAAGAGATGCCACGCGATCCTTGCTGTGGTACATGCCTGGAGCACACTGTCCTGTCCACAGGACCATACACTCTACTTGGAAGCATTGAGTTGATAACTAAACTTAACCCAGCTAAAGTATGGGAAAGCTATAGCTAAAAGATAAAGTAATTAGGAAATACCCTAATTAGCTACTAACGGGTGGGATTTCAAGAAGCTAGGCTCACTACTGGGGAGGGACACATGAAGTCATGGGCTCCTAAAGCAGACCTGGTGTCTTCTTTTAAATTATTTATTTACTTATTTATTTGCAGAGAAAGGAAGGCAGGAAAGAAGAAAGAAAGAGAGAGAGAAAGAAAGAAAGAAGGAAGGAAGGAAAGAAGAAAGAAAGAAAGAAAGAAAGAAAGAAAGAAAGAAAGAAAGAAAGAAAGAAAGAAAGAAAGAAAGAAAGAAAGAAAGAAAGAGAAAGAGAAAGAGAGAGAGAAAGAGAGAGAATGGGCACAGCAAAGCCTCTGGCTGTTGCAAACAAACTCCAGATGCATGTGTCATTTCTGTGCATCTGGCTTTGTGTGGGTGCTGGGAAATCGACCGCAGGCCATGAGGCCTTGCAAGCATGCACTGTCACCACCGAGTCCTCTCACTAGCCCCAGGGGTATATTCTTAAGTGCAGCTCTAATGCCAGATCCCCCAGCTGAGGAACACAGGCCATTTCAAATATGAGCTGCGTTACGGATGCAGACACTCATGTGAACAGCTTGTGCAGCATGGCGGCCCTTGCACAAGTCTGAGTGAATTCCCTCCAGGGCAGATCACCCTCCAAGGCGATGTTGTTGCCTTGGGGAAGAAGCCTCCACCAAGCAGGAGTTCTCAGCATCTCTGAGCAGCCATTGTTGTGATATTGAGTTTGTTTAATATCTAACAATATCTTGGTCCATATCCCAGCGGCTTTGATTACTGTGCACACACGGGTTGCCCACACAGATGGGAGAATGTGTTTATTTGAAGAGAAAAAAAAGAAAGAAAATAGAAGGATCTATGCATCCAAGATACAAGTATCAAAACCAGTGTGACTACACAATGCTCTGTGAACAACATTGGAGGGACTTCCTCTAAACACCATCCTTCCTTCCAACTCATGATCACAGGCTTCTTGGCTACTGGGAAAGATGCCATATTGAGAGCCTTGGTGCTGGGAGTTGAGCAGACCTCTGCTGCCCCACAGTGGGCATTGCTGAAACAGCACCCATGGGAAACCACCTGCTGCCAGGCCAGGGAAGAAGCATGCAGCCAGCGTTCACAGTCTGCAGTTCCCCGTGCATGTGTCTCTCATCACCAGCATAGTAAGTAGCAACTGCAGGAGGCTTTAGAAGTCCAGCTGCACCGTGCATTGTAACGTGTACTGAGACATTGCCAAGTTACAAATATTATTTAATTTTGCCGTCTTATTTTCGGAATGTCTAGCTTTTCGGGTATTGACAGATCACTTGGTTTCTGATTGTCTCTCTCATGCTGTGGGTTTGGTTTTGCAGTGCTGCAGACGGAACTAAGTGATCTACCATTAGCACATCCCCAACCCCGGAGATGTTTTGTATTAAAAAATTAATATGCCATGTACCAAAAAAAGATTAGTGTAAAAATATCTGTTTGTTCTTGAGGAGATTCTCCTTTTGATTAAGCTGAGCACTGACTCCTTCTACCCAAAACATTTTTTTGTATGTTTGAGGCAGGATCTCACTCTAGTCCAGGCTAACCTGGAATAAACACCCTACCTTTAGTTAGGCTAGGCCTCTGAATACAGCATGCCCGAAGCTTCTGGCTTTGTATTCTCTGCCTGGAAGAGTGCAACTCATTTCATCCTCACCTGGGACTGATATCCAGTGTGACAAAAGTAAAAAACCGGGGCTGCAAAGGTGCTTAGCAGTTAAGGCGCTGGGCAAGACTTAATGACCCAGGTTAGATTCCCCAGTACCCATGTAAAGCCAGATGCTCAAAGTGGTGGATGCATCTGGAGTTTGTTTGCAGTGGTTAGAGGCCCTGGTGTACCCATTCTCTCTGCTTGCAAATAAATAAATAAATATATTTTTTTAAAAAAAGAAAAACTATCCAGGTGTGGTGGTGCATCCCTTTAATCCCAGCACTCTGGAGGCAGAGGTAGGAGGATTGTGTAAATTCCAGGCCACTCTGAGATATTGTGAATTTTAGGTCAGCCTGGGCTAAAGCAAGACCCTACCAGAAAGAAAGAAAAGAAAGAAAGAAAGAAAGAAAGAAAGAAAGAAAGAAAGAAAGAAAGAAAGAAAGAAAAACTAAATTAAAAAAAACAGTAGAGATTTGAAATTTTTCTAATTTCACAAACAGAATTTATCAAAACTCTTTGACTGTTGTCATATTAAATATCAGGAAAAGATGTTTGTAATGATGAGAATTTAGGAGCTGTGGAAATTACCAGATGCCCAGCACCCACATACACCAGACTCAAAGTGGCACACACATCTGTAATCCCAGTATGTCTACAGCACTGGGAAGCAAAGTTAAGAAAACGCCAAAGCTTGCAGGCCAGCTAGTCTGGCCTTCCCAGAGGCAAATAACAAGAGAAACCTTGTCCCAAACAGAGTGGAAAGAACGAGCACCCCAAGGTTGTCCTCTGACACACACACACACACACACACACACACACACACACACACACACACACACACAAGTTCATTGTTATACTTAGTCTATTTCTGGAACTATAACAGAATATCTGAGGCTGGAGAGTTGATAAAGGAAAGGGGTTTATTTGGACTTACGGGTATGGAAGTCCAGCAATATGGTGCAGACATCTGATTGGCTGCAGGTGGGGACTGCAGGCTGCTCTATGCATGGCAGAAAGCAGAAGTGCAAACAGGCCCTTGGAGAAGAAAAGGGCAGATTCCTATGACAGCTAACCCCTTCCTGCAAAAATAAATAATAAATAAATATACATAAAAAGCATAGTCATTATGAGGGCTCTGACCCGCAACCCAAATGCCTCTCACTAGGCTCCACCTGCAACCCTGCAGCCCTGCTCACCATTTCAATCCTAGCACTGGATGGCTGACAAGTCGGGGGCAGGATCTGAACTAGGGGCACAGAGTCAGCCTCTGCAGACTGTCCCATCTTTCCTTCAGATCAATTCAGACATTTCAAGAATACTGCTTCGAAGGGGAAAAAAGAACTTGTCTCCTCATCTTCCTTAGGTTAATAAGAAGGGACTGGAGTGATGGCTCAGTGGTCAAGGCACTTGCCCGCAAAGCATAACGACCCAGGTTCAGTTCTTTGGCACCCACGTAAAGCCAGATGTGCAAAGCGGCACATGCATCTGGAGTTTGTTTGCAGTGGCTGGAGGCCCTGGTGTGTCCATTATCTCTATCTATCTATCTATCTATCTATCTATCTATCTACCTATCTACTATCTATCTATCCATCTCTCTGCTTGCAAATAAATAAATAAAAATCCCTTTTAAAAGGGCATTGAATGGAAATTCATTTAATTCCTTAATTCTCAATATGACTTCAGTGACTGATCAAAGAAAAATAACTGAGAAGCTAGAGAGATGGCCCAGCAGTTAATGCACTTGTCTGCAAAGTCCAATTACCGGGGTTCAATTCCCCAGTCCCCATGAAAAACCAGATGCACAAAGTGGCACATTCATCTGGAGTTCATTTGCAGTGGCTAGAGGCCTTGGTGTGTTCTCTCTCTCTCTCTCTCTCTCTCTCTCTCTCTCTCTCTCTCTCTCTCTCTCTCTCTCTCTCCCCTTTCAAATAAATAAAATATTTTTAAAAGAAAAATAATTTCTTAAAAAACTTAAAAACATCAAGAAAATAGAGCAGCCTGGGACTGCTATAGATTTTTTATATTGTATTTTAGCAAATAGATAAATTCATATTTTGTGTTCTCGTTCTAATTCAATAGAGATGTGATATAAACCATCTTACAGACCCTTCTCACTCCCGAGCACAGCACATTGATGAGGAACAGGAACTTGGCAGATACTGACAGAGGAAATTATAATTTAATTCACTACCATCAATTGCATAAATGTGCCCGGGCCTTAGAAGCTCCCTGGAGGGGATGTTTCTTCAGAAGTAAAAAGGAAATGTAATTTAGAAGAAATGTATTTTAGCTGATTATTTTCTCTGCATGAAGAAGCTAAAGATCGTCCTAAAATAAATTTCACAGTCTCGCCTGCAAGTCTAGAGAGAAATGAGGCTGTAATCTACTTGTTCCTGCAGCGTTCACAATAGAAAGCACTCACAGTTGTGGCGAGAATCATCCCAAATTATAAGGCATGCAAACTGGCACCAGCTCACATGTTATTAGTCTATTTGCAGATGGTACTGCAATTTACAACCCTGCCCTATTACAAGAAATGCTTATTCTGCAGAAACGCGGCTTATGAACAAGAACGGGGCTCTGGGAAATCAGAGTCCTAAGTAACTGATCTGCTTCAGTTTAACAAATCCTACGTTAAAACAGTTCTAGCTTCTTCAATCCACTGCAAGTAGATAGAAACCAACGTCTTCATAATTCTATAATTCAATCACAAACAATTAAACATCCTTATTTCAGAGCACAATTTGAAAGGGCATAATATGCTGGGAGAAAAAAAATCACAGAATATAGTCAGTGAAGCTTTACCTAATAAAGATTCCTCTAATATAAAATAAAAATATTGATTATGAAGCTACCAAATCCAAAAATAGGCAATTTTGCTGACAATAGCAGAGCCTAATGGCAAGTATTCCAATTAATCCCAGTTTGAGGATTCTGATTCTTAGGGGTCCCCAGGAATCCTGTAATTAGGAGCTCCCTCAAGTCTACAAGTTTAATAATGGGAAACACAGAGCCAACTCCTCGTTTTTATACTGAATATTTGCACAGATGGAAATTCAAACCACCCTCACAAAACTGCTGTCTTCAACAACCCTCTACTGAGGCCCTGCTGTTTGCCTCAGTATGGTAACAATAAATAATATATATGTCCAATAGGGTGAGATATATATCTGGATAACACTCCCCACAATTTCATCATCTCCCCTGGGAAGGCTGACCAGTTACCCGCATCCATCCTGACTGATTCATTTGTGTGTGTGCTCATGTATATGTGGGTGCATGCGTGTACATGCATTGAGGCCTGAGAACACAACCTCAGGGGTCTTTTCTCAGGCAGGGAGGGTCTCCCATTGCCCTGGAGCTCACCCATTAGGCTAGACTGGTTATTCCACAAGCCCTGGGGATCCACCTGTCTCTACCACGCACACCATGCCTGGCTTTTTTATGTGGTTCTGTTTTTATATGCTTGTAAGGCAAGCTATCTTCCTAACCCTGACTGATTCATTTTTGGTTTGTTTGGTTTTTCTTTGTTTTGGGGGGTGTCGTGGTTTGATACAGGTGTCCCCCACAAACAATTGAATGTGTTCTGATAGATCGATCCTCAGCTGATGGCAGTTTGGGTTTTACAACCTCGATGAAGCTGTGTTGTTGGGGGCAGGCTTATGGGGGTTATAAGCCAGTTTCCCCTTGCCAGTATTTGGCACACCTTCCTGCCGCTGTTTGCAGTGCTGTGGCGGAGGTGATGTCCAGCCCTCTGCTCATGCCATCATTTTCCCTGCCAGAATGGAGTCTCCCTTCGAGTCCGTAAGCCAAATAAACCAATTCCTCCACAAGCCGCTTTTGTTTGGGTTCTTTCTGTGCAGCAACTAGAAAGCTGACTGCAACAGTTTTGGTACCAGGACGTGGGGTCATCTGTTGCTGCTGGAACCCTGGTCTTGTGGCTTTGGTTTTCTGGAAGTGATCTACAGGAGGAATGTGGAAGGATTTGAACTCCCGGCCTAAGAGGTGCCTTGCAGTGCTGTAAGTACAGCGTATTGGATCATTCTGGTCAGAGTTGAAAGACCTGAATGTATTGAGAAC
>PVHP010013561.1:0-40737 GCA_004024765.1 Zapus hudsonius
AAAAAAAATCTCCCATTCTTTATCCCCCCACTCCCACAGCTGCCCCCACTCTTGTTGGGGTCTCTCCACTCCTCTTCTCAGCTCTACTCAAAGACCCCATGTGATGGATAAGTTTTGAGGTCAATTTGACCTTTCAAGTAATCTTGGGTGGGTCTCTGAGGCTGTTTACAGGAAGACAGCCTCTCAGTAGGGGGAAGAAAATAAGGAAGCTCAAAGGAGCTAGAAGTAAACATCCTTTCCTGTGTGGGCCATGCAGGAAGGAAATTCCAGAGACTCAGGAAGCCATTAAGTCTGGGGAAGGGTTGCAAGACCCCACCCTAAAACTATATAAAGGAGAATAAATTATCTTTGGCCCTCCTGCCTAGTTGATATTCTGTGTGTGTGGTGTAGGTGATGGGATTTTCTCTCTGCTTGGTCCTGTGAAAGGGGAGCAGCCTCTTTTGCATTCTGGAACTTTCCTGTATATATAGCTACAAATAAATACTTTCCTCCCCCAAATTGTGCCTGATTTGAAGATTCATCCCAGTGGTATGTGGCTGACTGTGACACCCCACCACTACCTAATCTCAAACACTGCAAGGGGATCCAGCCCTTTATCTCCGGCCTCTTTTGGACCAGCCTCCTTTGTCCCATTTACTCATTTTGAAAACAAAATCATTTCCAGATACATTAAATATATTGATAACAGTTATTGATGCTAAAAATGTTTAATTCTCGTTTTTCCTGTTATGGATGTTTCCAGTATTAGAATGTATTAAGTTTCCAGTAATAGAATGGCTGACTTTTTTGATACTAGATAACTCATTCTCTGTTAATTGATAATAGGAGTCAATTAGGTGCACTTTATCTTAATCCTATAAAAGATTGTTTATTAAGTTTTTTGAACATGAGATTATAGAAGGATTTTAGAAAGGGAATTTCAGTGATGGATACCAAAGGTTGCTAAGAAGTTGTTTGGGGTGGCACTTAAAGGTTGGAAGGTACACAGGGCTGGAGAGATGGCTCAGTGGTTAAGGCACTTGCCTCCAGTGCCTAAGGCCCCAGTTCAGTTCCCCAGTACCCACATATGCCAGACCCACAAGGTGGTGGCCCTGCTGCGCTCGCTCTCTCTCTCTCTCTCTCTCTCTCTCTCTCTCTCTCTCTCTCTCTCTTTGTATGTCTCTGCTTAAAAATGAAATGAATAAATAAAATATTTTTTTTAATTTAAAAAAATAAAATAAAAGATTGGAAGGTCCAAAGTATGTGAAAGAAGGCTTGAGGATGTACATAAAACGATTATTTAAAAACCTATAAAGGCAAGAACCCACCTAAGATTTTTAGACTAAATCCCAGATATTATCAGCGTATTATGAAATACAGATGAGTCTGCCCAACTGTTCCCAGACTCACTGGCAAACAATCCATACAGCTAAATTTAAAAAGAGGCCCAGGGCAAGAGTTTAATAAACAGCTCACTGATTGATGCTAATTTGTTCATGGTTTAAGAGGTTTGAAAAAATAGACTTTTTTAAGGCACTCAACCAAGTTAGTGATGTTTCTTTTTCTGTCAAGATTTCAACTATTGGGGAAGCTGAGTTTGTAAATTAGTTTTGGTGTGATTCTGTTTTCTAGAGCTGCATCTCTCCAAAAACCCATAGAGGTGTCCCAATTACTCTGGTGCCCAGCCTGACTCTATACACTGAAGAAGAGCTGACCATCCTCCCCTGTTCACTTGCCTATTTTGCTAGGGGTAATGTTAGCAACTTCCACAGCTGCCACTAGACTGTCTGCAGGGGGATTAGGTCACAGCCTACTCTTCTGTGAAAAGCTCCCTACTGAGCTAAGCGTGCAATCCAAGGCTCCACAGAGGCTTTAGAGTTGCTATAAGAACAGCTAACTTTCTTATCATAAGTTGTCCTACAGAACTGGTGGGTTTTGGGCCTGTGTGACTATTAAGTTTATTTGTCAACTTGACCTATGTAATAATCCACAGTAATCTTGGGCGGGTCTCCAAATTTGTCTGCAGGAAGGATTGACAAAATTCTTTTGGGATTTGGAGAAGGGAGGAGTTCCCTTCCACAGAGTGAGCCCTTCCCCCCAGTGGGTGGGCTTTCCAAGGGAACTAGATATAAGGAAGCTTGAGGGGAAGGGAATCTTCTTCCTTCCTCACCCGGCTGCTGGTGCTTGTTTGTGACTTGCATTTACATCCTGCTCTCCTACCCTTCCTGGACGTCAGAACCCAGTTTCCTTGGCCTCACATTGTGGACTTGAAGAGCAGTCGCTCCCCAGGGAGCCATCAGGCCTTCTGGGCTGGATTGGGACTGCTGAGGCCTCCAGCCACGTGGACTGAACAACTAGCTACTGGTTTCTTCACCTGTGGGCCTGCAGACTGCTATTGTTGGACTGTCATAAGCTACCCCAATAAATTCCCTTTTACTACAATTCATTCTATCAACTCTGTTTCCTCTAGAGAACCCTGACTAATACAGCCTGTTAGTAGCTGACAAAGGTGGAACTTGTCTTTTTTTAAATGAGGAGTGCTGTCATTATGTAAATCAATCAGGTAAAATGGAACTTGAAATAAAAAAAAAAAAACACTCATAAACCTGGCCAACTGACTTTAGGTAAGCACATCACCCTCTTCAGGCCCTTGGAGTATCCTGGGCTCCATATGGCCCCAGCTCTGACCACTACTGGGAACCTTGATGGGAATATACTTGTTACTCCTCCTGGCCCCTTATTT
Organism: Zapus hudsonius; assembly: GCA_004024765.1. Classification (NCBI taxonomy): domain Eukaryota; kingdom Metazoa; phylum Chordata; class Mammalia; order Rodentia; family Dipodidae; genus Zapus; species Zapus hudsonius. Next base: position 2,723 of record PVHP010013561.1, read on the forward strand.
TCTGAAATGTGTCTAGAATCAGGCACACGTCACCTTACTCACCAAAAATTTAATAAACTTTTACTAACTTCTCCCTCTTCAGTGTCTTAGTAGCTATCCATTCCAGCTTATACTGTTAGAGTCACCATCCTATGGCCAACAGGAAGTAGTTATTGAGAGATGAACATCATCCTTATTCATAACAAAAGGCTTGAATGTTAGGCCGAAACCCAGGACCCAAAATGGAGCATGGACCTCAAGATGGAGCTGGACTTGCATCCCTAGGTGGACAAGCTGATGGCAGCAAAATCTCCAGTGGATCTTGTTTTCCAGAAAAGAAAATTCTCTAAACCCACCCCAGGACCCAGGACTCATGAGCTGTGACTGCAAGCTCTAACCCCACTCTGGGACACATGACCCTTAACCTCAGTTCTAACCTCACCCTGACCCATGACCCACAAGCTCTACAAAAAAAAGTCCCTTGTCTGATAACCTAGGGCAACTTCTCTTTTCCCTTAAAAACCCAAGCCAGCTGCACTCATTTGGCTTTCTCTGCCCTGTTGAGATAGCCAGGTAGCTCATGCTTTTTCCTGAATAAAGCTGCCATATTGCTAAAAAGAAAGAGAGAATTTTATGCATTTTTAAAATTATTAATGCTAGTTTATTCTGGCACAAAGGATAGATGAAGAGAAAGATAGATGATAGATGATGATGATAGATAGGTAAATAGATCATAGACATTAATTTTATGATCACACAAAATAGTTTTCAACTTAACCAATATATTAATAATATCTTATTGTTTTAAAATATATACTATCAAAATCCTAGTCATGGGCTGGAGAAATTGCTTAGCAGTTAAAGTGCTTACCTGCAAAGTCTAATGACCCAGGCTCCATTCCCCAGTACCCACTTAAAGCCAGAAGCCAGATGTCCAAAGTGGCACATGCATCTGGAGTTTGTTTGCAGGGCTTAGAGAACCTGGCAGCATTCTCTCTCTCTCTCTCTCTCTCTCTCTCTCTCTCTCTCTCTCTCTCTCTCCCTCCCTCCCTCCCTCCCTGTCTCTTCTCTCTCTCTCTGTTTGAGAATATATAAATATTTTAAAAACTCCTAGTCACATCATCAGACATCTAATAATGTACTCCAAAATTGAAATCTACTTTGTTATTATCAGTAGTGTTTTCTTTACCATTGTTACTATTAATACTTGTAAAACTCTATCTATTGGCAATAAGATGCCTCTGCCCAGGCTCTGCCCAGACCTGACCCTGCCAGGATACATTGGCTACTTTACAGAAGGTCTTGCTCACCTTGTATTACTAACTTACCCAGTGGCAGATGGCAATTTGTGATAGTGTTACTCCTGGGAGTTATGCTGTGTAGCTGTGTTCTTGGTGGGCAGTGCCAAGCTAGCACAAAAGCAAGCAGTGACTACTGTCTGAGGGACTAGAAGCTTAGTGAAAGGAAATAAGATGATTGTTCTCATAACTTTTATGATACAAAGAAATTTTAATAACTGACATTTTTTTCCAGCAATTAGTTTTACACTTCTATGTTCTACCTAACAAACAACTCCTATAAATTGTATATTTCTTTAAAAGACCTATTTTATTTATTTATTTGCAAGGGAGAGAGAGAGACAGAGAGAGGGTGAAAATAGGGCACCAGATCCTCTATCCACTGCAAATGAACTCCAGATGCATGTGTCACTTTGTTCATCTGGCTTTATGCGGGTTCTGGGCAATCAAATCCAGGTCCTCAGAATTTGCAGGAAATCACATTAACCACTGAGCCATCTCACTTGCCCAGTTGTGTACTTCTTAATACTTAATACTTTTTAAATTATTTAATACTTAATTACATATTAATTACTTAATACTTATTTCATTATTCAATATAGCTTTTAAATATTTCATATATGCACAAAATACATAATGGATATGGAAATTTTATTACAATTAAAGATTGAAATCATAAATCCGTGAGGTTAGAATAGACTATCCAGAAAAAGGTTCTGGGCCAACTAGGTAATGGCCAAAACAAAATGAGTTTGGCTCACCATTTCATACAGTCAAATAGGATAAAGTTACAGATAACATAAGTGAAGCAACCAGTGTGTCTATTGTAAAGTGTCCCTCCAACTGGGAAGCTAGGAGAACAGAGAAAAAGCCATCTGGAGTCAGCAACTCTCCTTGGAAGATGTCCCATACTTCTGGAATCTCCAAAGTCTTAGGGTCTCCACTGCAACCCATGGTTTATCCTCATGCCTCCATCCAACTTTCACCCAGGGATGCTAACAACCTTGCCTCACATTGCCCAGTGGACATTTTCAAATAACAAACCTTGTTTCAAATTCAATAACCCTGTCATAGTCAGCCGGGATGAACCTCTAAACCAGGCACAGTTATGGGAGGAAGTGATTTATTGAAGTAACAGATCCAAGGAAAGTTCCATAATGGTGAAAGAGGCTGGCCCCCTTTCACAGGTCACAGAAGAGAGCGAAGCCATCATTAACAACAACAACAATAACACACACACACACACACACACACACACACACACACACTGCACACACCAGAAAACAGGTGGGAGGGGGGAAGGAAAAGACTTCATCCCCTTGAGCTTCCTTACATCCTTCCCCCAACTGAGAGACCACTCACTCTGGAGGAGAGACCTCCTCCTTTAGTTAATCCTTCCTGAAAGCAACCTCAGAGACCCACCCAAGATTACTGTGGATTACTATGATGGTTAGGTTTTGTTGTCAACTTGATCTTTTTAATTATCTTGGGTGGGTCTCTGAGGATGTTTATAGGAAGGCAGCCTCTCAGTAGGGGGCAGGATGTAAGGAAGCTCAGAAGACCTAGAAATTAACATTCCTTCCTGTATGGGCAGTACAGGAAGGAAATTCCAGAGACTAGGGAAGCCATTAAGTCTTGGATAGAATTGCAAGACCCCATCCTAGGGCTATGTAAAGGTGAAAGAATTCTCTTTGGCCCTCTTGCCTGTTCCCTGTTCTCTGTGTGTGGTGTAGGTGATAGGTTTTTTCTCTCTGCTTGGACCCATGAAAGAGGACCAGCCTCTTTCACTTTTATGGGAGGTCCCCTGGATCTGTAGCTTGAATAAATCATTTCCTCCCATAAACTGTGCCTGGTTTGGAGATTCATCTCAGTGGCGTATGGCTGACTGTGACAATTACTAAACAGGTCAAGTTGACAACAAAACTTAACCATCACAGGCCTTCTCTTTAGACTTGTTATACTTCCAAAACCAGTACCAGGAAGGCTTCATTGCCAAATTTTCAATCCAGGGGAGAATGAAGCAGACTTTAAAAGTAGGAAAATGTCTTTAGCATTCTTCTTCAGGCTCCCTGCTTTCAAAAAGGCATTCTTTCTGCTGTCCCAATACAAGACAGTTGTCCCAATTTAAACTGTAGTCATGTCCAAACAATTACAGTTGCACTGTAATTCAGTGGAAGGTTCTGATCCAGAACTTTCATTTCTTTCTGTGCCATGCCCTTTTGTTCTATATTCTGTAATTATTTTTCTTTGCTTCAGTTCTTCGGACACAGGAAGGCAGAGCCAGCCTCTCACACCTGCTGCTTCTATCGAAGTTCTCTTCCTCTCATCAACCAGGCCTCACAGTCCAGGGTTCTTAACTGCATTTAGATCTTTCAACTCTGACCAGAATGGTCCATCAAACCCTTCTTAGAGCACTGCAGGATGTATCTTAGGCCAAGGCTCAAATCCTCTCACATTCCTCCTACAAATCAGTTCCAAAAGTTCAAAAGACACTTGTAAGGTCAATAGCCACTACAACCCCATTCCACTGGTAGCAATTTTCTGTTAGAGTTACCTTCTCCTTGCTATAAAAAGCACCCAACCAAAAGCATCAGATGGAAAGAAAGTTTTCATTTTAAGTTAGAGACTCCAGGCAATGTTTCATGATTCCAGAGGAAACCATGACATGATTGGAGACAGGGCATCTTATCTGTTATAGCAGTTGGAAAAAAGCATTGGAAAGTTAGTTAAATTCTGCAATGAGGTTATGGGGGATACCTGACTCAAACCACCAACAAACCAGCCTTTTCTTCCAGCCTCTATAATCCCCCAGCTCTGAACCACTCAAACAAACCTGCTACCCCAAGAAAGCTGTGTCTCAGTTCCTCTATCCCAAGTCAATGTTTTGGGGGTTCATACCTGTAATCCCATGTCATAGAGCACGTAATTACCATATGAAATATTCCCCCTTGAAGGAGGAGAGAGGATAAGGGGATTCGGGGAAATTAAGCCTGGGAGAGCTGAAGGTCACCCCCAAGGTTAAAGGAACAAAAACAAGTGTTGAGGGGTCAACTATGGCCAAGGTTGTGTAGCAGTTTTCTCCTGGAGCAAGAAGAAAGACTCAAGAGGTCAAAAAGACTGGGGAAAATATTGTAAGAACCCTCCCTTATATATAAATAAAGGGTAAACAACCGCTTGTGGAGAGACTCTTCAATTGCCTGCATGTCTGGCAGTGAGCTCCAGAATGCAGCTTCTGTGAGTCCTCACCTATGCTTTGGGGGCTTTTCAGTGAGGCTCCTGTAAGCAACCCCTCACCATGCTCTGCAGGTAAACCCAATAAACTTATTGGTACAATCATGCATCACATGACATCCTAATATTTAGAAGATAGAGGCAAGAGATCACATGTTCAAGGCCAGCCTGGGCTATGTAGTAAGACCGTCTCACTTTAAAGAAAGAAAAAGAGGGAGTTACCTATTGGGCACTGGCTTTGTTTGACAGAAGTCACACAGACATGGCACTAGAGATTGAGTGGAGAATCAGAAAATTCATACATGTTGACATGGACTCAAAGGAATAACTCCTAAATCCTGAGTTCATGTCTAGTGCCATTTCTGTGTGAATCAGTTTCTCAGAACATTTTTGGTGCATTGCACCTGTAAAGCCTGTTGTGACTTGTGTTCACAGACAAGGCTGGCCTTTTGCACCATCGCTGCAGGACTTGGATGTGACCAGGAGCCATCAAACTAAAACTGGGAGGTGCCACCTAGCCTTTGTTTGGGATCCAGACTCCAGGGGCTTTGGCTTGTGCTATCAGATTGTGCTCTGCCTGATGGAACCAACAAGAAGACATCATAAACAAGGTAAGAAACCACAGGTGCTCCGTCAGTCAGTCAACCCCAACAAATGATGGATGGGGAGCAGAATTAACTTCTGCAGTCACTGTGACTGCTCATTAGATCACCTGAAGGGGTGGTGGCCATCTGGAATCTGCATGAAAAGTACACCTTGTCTGAATTTGTGTGTATGTGTATGTGTATGTATGTGGCTTACCACCCTGAGGCTGCAGAGTGACTTCTGTCTTAAGCAATGCATGCCCAAGAAGTCTTTGACTTTGTGTCTGTTCCCACAACACAGTGGGCAATTCATCATGGCGGGGAGTCTTCCACCCATCTCAATGTCCTAGACTGCATGATAAAAAAGGATTAAAAAGCATTTCAGGAAAGGTGGAAGACTAAAAGATCCTCTGTGAATTAGGATAGCCACCTTTTAATGTTGAATAGCTCCCTGAGGGGACTCTGAATGTAACTGAGATTTTAGGCAGAGAAAATGCAAGATTCTCTTACCCTTAAAAAAGTTGTACTACAGTAAATTTAGGGAACTGCCTTGGGGCCCTGAGAGAAATTCAAGGCTCTCTCTGGAATATGAAAAAAAAAATAAAAAATAGAAAAGTAAAAGCTCAGCTAGAGTCAGACCAGAAGCTTCAAGGCCAGAGCCACTCACCCCCCTCAGTCCCCACACACCTGTCTCCAAACACACTCTCCAGTAAAGAGGGAGGATTACAGGCTGGCTGACTAGCTGGACCTGGGAATGGCTAGGCACAAAGCCACAGAAAGAGGGGAGGGTGTAGACAATGCTCTTGCTCCATAGCCTCACACTGGGGAAGGGTTTGGATGACGGAAGGACACCAACCAAGGTGGAAGTCTCCCCACAGATTTTACACCAAAACCTCTGAGCTTAATGTGGATGAGATGCTCAAGTCAGATCTGAGAAGGTTCTCATACTGAAATCGCTCTGGCTTTATGCTAATGCCTGGGCTGCCAGCCTTTGTTCTTTCGTGGCTTTTGGCTCAGAGAGAAATATTGTATCTACTTCGAAATTTTCTTTGTCTCCCTTGCTCTGTATAAACTGACAGTGGGGAGATTAGAAGAGACAGGCTGAGGTGCAGATCTCGCTGGTGGGGGTGGGGGGTTGCTGTGTCACTGTGATCCCCAGTGACTGGTCAGTCAGAGCTGAGGGGCTGATCCCAGGCAGACACGTCTTGATCTTACATGTCGTGACCATTGAGGGTCTCAAGGACAAGGGCGGAGGAAGGCATGGGTACTATATGAAGAGGCACCTGCAGTGTGTCACTTGGAGTTTGGGCTGAGAGATGGCCAGGCAGCCTGGGAGTTGGAATGGGAGTCTGATACAGAAATCTAGTTGTTGGGCAGGGAGACAAGGCACAGGTCTCTCTGGGGTTATGCTGCCCCCAGGGGAATCCCTGATGTTTTGATTCCTTGGGTTCTTGGCCTTGCAAAGCCAGGGAGACTGCAAGCATGAGGATTCTCAGGGTCCTGTCTCCAGGACGGTGATGGTGAGTCCCCAGTTACTGCAGACAGATGAGGATTTATTATAAGAAATTAGTATAACTGTATTAAAGTTTACTTTATCTCTCTATGGTTCCATGGAACTGTTAACAAGAAATCACTTAAAGATTTTTTTCAATGCTTAGATTAAGGAGTACACATTATTGAGTTTGTCAGAAAATTTCTCAAATTTCTAATAATGTTCAAACCTGCTTTCATACTTTTAAAATTGTGTTTTGGAGAACTTACAAAGAAAAAGGTTCCCAAATCAACAAATGATAAAATCTACATGTGTATACTTGGTAAATATTATAAATCAAGCCTGGCCTACTATTTTCTAAAAAGCTATTTCAAAGAGCTTCTTAATGACATTAGAGAAACATAAGTAGTTATGTTACAAAGTCTTATATTAAGGTGGTAAGCAGTATTCCATGACATTTCCCCCCACAGAGATTGACTAATACATTCATAACCCCTCTGAATAGGGCCATCAGTGGAGTGGAGATAAATTTTACACACACACACACACACACACACACACACACACACACACACACACGAACGATAATACAAGGAAATAGGAACAAATGTGATTTGTTTATATAGTAAAAATGTTTTTTTACTGAAAGGTTTTGTTGGTAGTTATAATGAGATTAAATGGTTAAAAGGATAAACTGAGAAGAAAACTTTAAATGTTGGATGTTAAATGTTTAATAATAAACCTTGTTATAGATGGTTACTTAGATTGTAAGGTACAATATGTAGGTAAAAGATATGAGTAAATTTAAAAGGAAGGTTTAAAGATATAGATATGATTGACAACAAAAAATTTAAATAGCAATAAGACTTTAAAGATAGATAGATATAGATATATGTAATTTCTGTTTTGTTTTTTATTGGAGAGATACCTCTGAACAAACAACTGTCTGTTCTACATTTGTACTTAATTTTAATTTTTGGAAGCAGGGTCTCACTCTAGTCCAGGCTAACCTGGAATTTACTATGTAGTCCCAGGGTGGCCTCAAACTCAAGGGGATCCTCCTACCTTAGCCTCCAGAGTGCTGGGATCAAAGGCATGCGCCACCACACCTGGCTACATTTGTACTTTCTTATCACTGACTTATTGCTAAGGAATTTTCTGCTTGTGACCCAGAATCATGTAAATTTAGAAATTTGCAACCCACTAATAGTATAAATAACTCAAGATAATGTCAGACTGCCTGCCATTACTGTCTATCCAAACACTGAGCCATCAGAGCTCAGGACTCAGGCTTTAGAAGGGATTCCCTGACTCCATATCAGCATGAATATATTTTCTGATTCTCCACTCTATTTCTGGTGCAATCTCTGTGTGACTCGGTTTCTCATAACACCTCACTTTACAAACAGGGGATTACCTACTGGAAACTCCTCCTGTTTACAGGAGTTCTGCCTCCTTTTCTTTTCTTAAGCTCCCTAATATTCCTTAAAAATATTTCTAAAATTCAAAAAGAACAAAGAGAAAAAAAGAGAGATAAAGGAAGAAAGAGAGAGAAGGAAAAGAAAAGAAAAGCAAGCAAACAGCGGTTTAAAGAACAGAAATTGTTTTCCCACATTGGTTCCCACAGAGGCCTCTCTCCTTGGCATGAGGATGGCGTGTTCCTTTCTGCTTCTTAATCACATCCCTGTTTGCTCTCAGTATGTTCCAAATGCTCCTTTCCATACAGATACCACTCAGGCTGTAGTAGGACTCATTGTAATGGCTTCAACTTAATTTGATTATCTTTAAAAGCCCTGTGTCCATATACAATAGCACAGTGAGGTACTGGGATTTAGAATTTGATATGTTGCTTTTGGGGGAGACATGATTTATATATAACATATGGAAATGATTCATCTTAAGGTCAGTCTTTTCTTCAACAGTACTTTTAAGGATCTTTTGATTAAATATGGGTATTTTAATATATAGTATTAACATATATGCATATACACACATATATCTTATAACAGCTCATTCACCTCATCTGGAGTCATCCATTCTCAACATCACAGCATAACTTTTGTCATAACTTCATTCCTTCCCCAACTGCCATTTATTGCTTCCTACTCTGAGCATTCCTCTTTCAAGCATATGCCTACTAAAATCACAGCCAATAATTCCTCGACACCACAAAAATGCATTCCATGACTTTTCCCTGCCCTTGATTACCCATCACTTAAATTATGCTGTCCTTGTATCTCTTATGACGTTCACTAAATGATTTGAAAAAGTTCAACTAAAGTTATACCCAGCCCCCACCATTTGATCCCTTCCTCCCCACCCTGAGCACAGTTAAATGAGTCCTGCCACCCAGTCTCACTTTCCACCATGACCATGAACCTCAAGAGAGCCCTTCGTGCAGGCAGCACACCTTATGCCCCTACTATGTTCACTTTCCACAATTCACACAAACCCAGCATCTCCTCTGTCACCCTCACTTTGGTTCAAGGTCTCCTCACATGCTTACTGTAGTCATACATGTTTGCAGTTGTTCCCATAATGCCTTAGTCCATTTGAATTGCTCTAACAGAATGCCATCAATTCAGTAATGGATTTATTACTTTACAATTCTAGAGCCTGGGAAGCAAGGTCAGGGCACCAGCAAATTAAGAACCAGGGAAAACCTCCATTTCAGGTTCATAGCTGACACTTCTCAATGTATTCACACACAGTGGAAAAGGCAGGGACTCTCCCAAGCCTCTGGCAGGAGGTACTAGTCCTGTTAATAAAGTTCTCTAAACAGGGCCTAATCATGTCCCAAAGGTGTTGAAGGAAACTTTTTTCCCTGGGAGACATGAATGCATACCTATTCACTCCAGCTAGGGCCCTGAAGATAGACCAAAGTACAATTGAACCAAAACTAGTTTTGATGAACCATTAAGTTAATGGGGTTAATTACAGAGCAGGGTAAGGGGTTACTTACAGCAATAATGGATGACCCAAAAGCCTACCCCAGCACAGCTGAGCACTCATCCGTTTCTCTGGCGTTCACCCGCAGGCAGCTCAGCTCCTTGGAGAGCCAACATGCTGTGTGACTTGTTGGCAGTTCCACTGGTCAGAAAGTCTCTTCCCAAGCAGTAGTTTCCCCTTGGTATAACCTTAAGAGGGGTCTTGCAACCTTTTTTCCCAGAAAATTGTTAACCACCTGAGTCCCCTTAGCTTCCTTCCTCTCCAAGGCAAAAAAATTTCAATTGCTACACAACACTGGTCAATGCCTGCCCCTCCACAGTTGTTTACGACTCTGGTAACTCTGGGAAGTGGCCCTGTGACTTTTCAAGCTTCAGCTCACCCAGGCACAACCTACTGAGTTTCCAAAGCCTCCCTTGTCCCTCAGGAGGGAATATTTCAATTGGGAGGAATTTGCTATCAAACACTTGGCCTCCTAACACTTGTATAACTGATTCTTATTTTGTGGAAATACAAATATTCAGATCATACCTCATCTGCATAGACAAATGTTGGAAGCATGGGAACAAAAAATTAGTTAGTTACCTTTGAAGTTGAACCAAAGGAACTAGGAATTGGAATAGAAAAATATGGGAGGTGGGACAGCTCATTTTATATGACTTTACAGTGTATGTCATTTCTAAATCATAAGACGGTATCACCTATTCTAAAATTAGAAAGTCAAATATAATCACAGAAAACAATACTCAGAAAAAAATCACACCTGCACTATATTATCAAAGTACAATTAACTTTATTTTGTAAATACTTGCATTGAACAATTTATGCAAAATATGAAATCGGAGAAAAAGAAAGTGTCGATTTTTTTTTTCATTTTGGCTTCTGAAAGATTGTGGAAAGAGAAAGGAGACCTGGTAAGGAATTCATTACGGCTATTTACTAGATCCTGGAGGCCTGCAAACACATCAGGAACCCACATAAAACAAGAAGAACAGCACGATTAGCATCAAAACCAGCCACTGACAGTGAGCAACGCCACATACAGAATGAAAAAACAGGTGGATGAGCACTTTAGGCATAATTTCCACATAATAGGAGCAAATAGATACAAGAAAAGGAAGCCTTCCTGCAGAGACCAAGAAAAATTGGAGCACAGAGCAGAAACACAGCACTTCTTTTGACTAAAAACCAAGACAGTGGGTGATGCAAACAAGGAAGACAGAAGCAGTGAGGAACTCTGCTTCTATTTAGCATCTGTCAATTTCCTCTCAGAAACAGTTCAAGGCCAATACCTCTGGCACACCCACTGCTAAAAGGAGGTGACTAGGTATTGTGTTCAGAGGTACTTGGAATGGTCCAGAGGGTGACATGTCGTTGTAAGCTTTCCCACAATACAGCCTCTAACAAAACCAGATTGTGCTGAGCCCCTGGTAACAGAATCACCTAGTGTTTTCTGTAAGTACTGATATCTACATGCAGTGTGTGTCCAGAAACACTTGGAAGGGTTCAAACTGGAAGATCTAAAGTCCTTATGAGACTGTTTTAAATGAAGAAGCTTGTCTTCAAGTTCAGCAGTGGTTCCATGTGTGTTACCTATGCCACAAGTTCAAGTATGCTTTGCTTATGAGGAACAGAGCCCTTGTGAAGGCATTACAGATGCAAGCAGAGGCGAAAAGCTAAATAAAAATAGGAAGCGTGTGTGTGTGGGGGGGGTTGCTGTTGTTGTGTGTAGCATGTGTTAACACAAACCATGCAGTTCTCACTTCACAGAGGATGAGATGGTTTATTGGAAAGCCAGATATGAGGAAGCATGGCCCAGAAACACATGGTCAGTCAGTACATGCCAGAAAGGTCTCCCGGATCAACTGATAGTCCCAGGAATGTTAGGTCAGACACAGAGGTGGGAGATAAATGGCTACTGAGTGGGTAAAGAGGCTCTGATCTACAGCATTCCCTCTCTCCATGATCGCAGGAGGTCAGTCCACCCAGCCTTGTTTGAAGTAGATGCAGTATTTTTCAGGAACTATTACTTAAAGGAGCATGTGTATGTGCATGAGGGAGGGGTATGTCCCATTGCAGGGACACAAGGACAGAGGATATCGGGTGCCCTCCTCTATCACTCTTCCTGAGGCACAGACCCTCTCCCAATGTGAAGCTCTTCATTTTTCAGTTAGATCAGCTAACCAGAGTCCATGGTTCTCTCTGCAACCCTCGTGCTGGGGTTACAGGTATACTTGTCTTTTTATGGGAGTACTGGGGATCAAACTCAGGTCCTCGTGTTTTTACAGCAAGTGCTCTTACCTGGTGAGTCATCTCCCAGGCTAGAAGCATTTTATTTTATTTTAGTAAGAAAAACAAGGCTGGTACTGTGAGGGGGGAAAAAAGTGGTGAGTAGGAATAACAGATTTCTCACACCTTAGGTGCTACCAAGAGTCTTTACCAAAACCACAGATCAAAGGAGGCAGCCAAATACACTGCAAGTGCAACGGAAGAAAGAAGAAAGCAAGAGGAAGTGGAATTTGGAGACATTTCCCAATGGAGGAGGAAGGTGGTGAGTAAAAGAGCACCTGAAGTTAACATTAGCATGAACGTGACCTACTGACTAAGCATCAGCCCTGCTTTCAAGGAGCTCAGAAGACTGGACTTATGAAGTAAAATAGAAGTTGAGAACTGGTCTTTTGTACCAGCATGGAAATGTGTTACATTATAGTTCAGGATATCAATACTAAAAATACTGGGCATGTCCTAGGAGAGCCTGCACGTTCAGCTTCACTTCCAGAAGGCCAGGAAGGGTTACAGAGTGCTGAGAGGAGCAAATGGCACATCATTACGGGATGCATTTTCTTCTGCAGAAAAGCAAAGCACCACGTGAGAGGAGCTAATAGATGCTCTATGGGCTAAAAGTGTCCAGCAAGATGATGCACAATATTGAGATGCAAATTCATCAAACTGGGTTACTATAACACAATCCCATAGACAGAGTAGCTAACTCAATGAAATGTACTTTCTCTGGGTTCTAGGACCAGGGTGCAAGCACAGTCTAGTTCCTAGAAGGGGTTTTCTCTGATTGATAGACTGCCACCTTTTTACTTGGTCTTCACATAGCAGAGATTCTCTCTCCTCTTTTTATAAAAACCTGAATTTTATCAGGAAAGTTTCACCTTCTTGATAAAAACCTAAGTCTAATGACCTCCCCTTATCCTATAGGGCTTCATCTCACGGGGCAGTGGGGGTGGGGGACAGGACTTCACTATCTAAATCTGGGGGAACACAAACAATCAATCCATGATAAGCAGCTTGATTAAGCTGTTTGTTGGGATGAAGATTTACATATTAGTGAAAGCCTTATTAGAAGAGATGTGATGTTTTCAATGATCTCATATTGTTCTTGTTTTAAACAATTTTTTATTTTGCCATTCATACCTCATCCCAACCATAACAAATACTGTTCCTCCTCCACATATCTTACCCTCTACCCCTCTTTAGTCTTGAACACTACTTACAGCAAAGGAACGGATATTCAACACCAAATTAGCTACATGCATGGAGCCATGAGGCCAATCCTACAAACCACAAAAGAAAATTGGACTTGTTAAATTATACTTACTTTTCATGCTCGTTTTAGTAAGCAATGATTTAGGACCTATGAATAATAAATTAGCTGATCACTAATTTAGGGATGCAATATGCAGTCAAGTGATTTCAGAAGTTTATTTTAAAATCAATTACCTGTGCACCTTCCTTAACAATATGGGAGCATTTCACTTATTTTGCACACCAGCTGTTAAATACTTAATTTTTAAGAATATGCTGCTAAAATAAATCTGCTTTTGCCCATGAAAGTCACCGTATTCACATCTTTATCATTTTCCATTCCAATACCTTGCTTTGAGAGCAGGTGGCTTGCATTTCAAAATTAGGAAATTACCAAAATAGCTCACACAATGTAATGTTTTCAAGAATTTTTTTAAAAGGGATTTATATCAGAATAGAATCCAACCCTACATGACAGAGCTGGCAGTCAGGACTCTGCAGATCCCAAGCTCCTCATGGCATTGCGGGTCAGCTTTCGCCTTCACTGATCTCCAGAGCCACAGTTTACAGAGGGGAGTTTGAAATCAGCATTAGCTGTGACAAAGAGATGCAAGATAAGAATGAACTTGTTTTGTAGCAGTTTTAACCCCAAATAGACCTCAAACCCTATGTGATCCAATCTACAAATTTAAAAGTTAGCTCCCCAGCACTGGGTAGCTCTTTGCCACTCATTGTGAAATTCACTTCTCTAACTGCAAAAGCAGTGTAATAGTAACACCTGTGACCTAGAATGATCAAGAATTAAGTTCTCTGCAGAGTGCGCTACAACAAGGACTTACAGATGCAGGTGAAAGTGCAGACCAAAACGTAAGTTTATTTTCTCTCCATCCTGAAACCATACCATATTTGAGTTGCTTTGATTTGTTTTTTTTTTTTTTTGATTTGTTTGATATCTTTTCTTTTCTGTCCTTTCCTTTTGTGATTTTTTTTGGTTTGTTTTCTTTGTTTCAAGGCAGAAAGTCACAAGGACAAAGATAATAGAAGAGGAGAGAAAAACAACTAATTCTGAAAGCCAGAAAGTAAATGACAGCTGACTAATATAAGTGACAGCAGCCACATGAAGGTCAAATGCAGAGAGGTACCAGGGAAAACAAGACAACCATTTACAGTAGCTACCTGCTCTCCTCTGGAGCTGTGGGTGAAGCCAGAGCAAATACATAAAGTTTGGTGAGAAGTCTTTCTAACAACCCATTAGTTACCTCCCCATATTGTAACAGGAGAGCTGGGTGACACCCCTCACTGATTACTGAATTCATCCACACTGAGTCAGTCCCCTGGCTTCTCACGGCATGCACCTGACAGATCAGAAAAACTTTGCAATCTGACTTTTACCTTGAAAAGTTGGCAGCAAAACAAACAAATAGAAATACAGTTCTCATAAGGAACAGAAACTGGGCTGGAGAAACGGCTCAGTCGTTAGGCTCTTGTCTGAAACGCTTAATGACTCATGTTCAATTCCCCAGTACCCCCTTAAATACAGATGCACAAAGTAGCACTTGTACCTAGAGTTCATTTACAGTGGCTGGAGCCCTAGGTTTGCCCATTCTCTCTCTCTCTCTCTCCTATGTCTCTATATCTCTCTCTCCTATATTTCTATATTTCTCTCTGCTTGTAATAAATAATTTAAATTGTACATGTTTTGTAAAATGACATTTAAAAAGAGATACAGAAACTATGTAAGGAGAAAATCTTTTCAAGATATTATTTCCCTTGGAAATATAAGAGAATGCATTCAATGAAAAAAAAGAAACAAATACTATTTTAACAAGAAATATTACGGAACAAAAAAAAATGTTTCCTGACATCCCCTTTAGACCTGGTAGATAGTTAGGATAACCTTGGCAATTTCCTGTTTAATGATGTCCACGTGTCTATCTCCTGCCTCACATACCTCTGATTTCACATCTTTTACAATCAATCTTCTTGACTCCCTGTTCTTATCTGGATGCCTCCATGCACCCAATGATGTCCTATGAATCCAGCTTTCATAACACAAATACAGTTCACCATATTTTTAAGTATTTGTCTTACTTCCATATTAGTGTATGTAGTCTCTCCAGTGGACCTGCCAATCAGCAGCACATAGGGAATTAGGAGGCATATTAGTGGGCGCTCAAGTAATATTTGTTAAATGACTAAATTGAATAGGGAGTGAAATGCTGTCACACCAGTTTGATATGTTACTAGGATGCATAATTCCTCAAAGTCCCTTATCAGCCTGACTGCACCTCCTTGCTGCACACAGCTAAAGCCCCTCCCAGAGGGAAAGAACCAGAAAAAAAAAGTTTCAGAAGAGCAAAAAAGGGAACACTATGGAATTCTGTTTCCAATTGCAAAGGCAAATATTATATTATAAACTTTGTTTCCATTTAAAACTTTAAAAATTAATAAGGATTCCATCCAAGACTCATTTTCTTCTTTTCACATCTATAGTGTACAAGTATGATTTGGATGAAATTAGATTTCATTTTCAAAAAATATTAAAAATAACATGAGTTGAAAGAAATACTGAAACAAAGTTAACTTTTTTTTTTTTTTGACGTAGGGTCTCACTCTAGCCCAGGCTGACTGGGAATTCACTATGTAATCTCAGGATGGCCTCGAATTTATGGCAATCCTCCTACCTCTGCCTCCCAAGTGCTGGAATGAAAGGTGTGCATCACTTTATTTTTTTAAACTTAATTTATAAACTTAACTTTTTTTAATGGCCCCACCTCTTTATGAAATACGTCTAGAATTGACAATGGTACAGCATTCTCAACCTAGTGATGCATCGTGATCCCTGGCAGGCTTGTTAAAAGAAGGAAAAGCAAGGGTCCTAGTTCTTCCCAGATCTGGAGAAACAAAGTCACTGGGAGGGACACCCAGGTGTGCATGTTGATCAAGCTGCACAGCTGACGCTGAGGCCCAGGTGAGTCTGATTGTCACCATTTATGGAACACAGTCTCATTACAGATCGGAAATCTCAGTTCACAAACTAGGACTCGAATCAGGCATCCCATTCAGTGGCTTTCCTCACGACTGACAGGTATGGGAGCAAGCATGGGAAGAAGTGTGAAGAAAAAGACCTAATGAACAAGCTTTCTCAGGAAGACTACAGTTTGACCCGGATCCAAAGTCTGGCTTCAATGAAGACAAAAGGTAGAACAGGATTTATCTGACTTGTGTCAAGTTTATCTTGCTTTTCTGTATTTCTAACAGCTAAGAAGTAATTTCTTAAAGGATTACTTCCATTAAACCCACCCTCTTATCCTTTTTGCCAGAAATTCTTTCCAAAGCCTTTAAAAGCTAATTTTACTTCTTAAGAAGCCAGTTAATCAAACAGGATATTCAGGTTCATGTGCCTGGTGTCCTTTGCTAAGAGTTGACAATGAAATAAGGGCTTATAGCATATGCATTCGAGCTGTTAACCATACCTTCCATCCACTTCTCATCTTTTTCTCTAAACTCAAAGGCTACAATTCTGTTACCCTGACACTTCATTTCATTCACCATACAGCATTTAAATAGCATCACTGTTAGGTTAATAAAATGGATCATTTCTGTAATTGAGTATGAAGGCTATCACTTTGCATTCTTTTAGAGTAGCATATTTCAAAGTAACATTATAGTTTTAAAATATTTTACTTTACTTGCAAGCAAAGAGAGAGAGAGAGAGAGAGAGAGAGAGAGAGAGAGAATGGATATACCAGGGCCACTGTTCATGCTCCACTTTGTGCATGTGGCTGTACATAGGTACTAGAGAATCAAACCAGTGTCATTAGGCTTTGCAGGCATGTACCTTAACCACTGATCCATCTCTCCAGCCCAAAATTATGGTTTGTTAGTGGAAATAATGCAGCACAGAAGTCTCTAACCTGATCCCAAAGCCTGTCAGGATAGAAGGCTAGTGCTGAACTGCCTTTAATAAATAGAACAATCTTGTCTTAGCCGGGCATGGTGGCACATGCCTTTAATCCCAGCACTCAGGAGGCGGAGGTAGGAGGATCACCATGAATTCAAGGCCAGCCTGAGACTACAGAGTGAATTCCAGGTCTTCCTGGGCTAGAGTGAGACCCTTCCTCAACAATCTTGTCTTGTGAAAAGAAGGTGAAAGACAATTTTGTCAGTAAGGACAAACATTCTTAAGGTTGTTAACCATGTTTTAGAATATAAAGAGCAATCTGAAAGCATGAGTTAAATTGTTTTTCTTGTCCCTGAAGAAAGTCTTCAACTCAGTGGGTGGATTAATCATCCAAACAGTTCCTCATGTTGTCTATACTGGGAAAATATAAACCCAAAATAACTGAAATAATTATATTACAAAGGGTGTCTATGCATGAAAATGAAAATTAATTGAATTTACAATATGGCCGTTGTAGTATCCAATAATATCCTAAGGCATGTCAATTAGAAAAGTAAGTAGAAAACAGAAAAATGTTCCACAGAAGACTAGCAGAATAGTTTCTCAAACCAACTACAAAATGCAGTGCAAAGCAAATATCTACAGGGCTGTGTAGATAAGTTATTTATATAAGCATTATTCTCAGTTTTATGAGACATGGAGCTACCCGATTTGGAAGATTAAAGGACTTCCCAATGAACAGTGAGCTCTTTGTGTGTGGATTCCTTAGGATGGGAACTGAGTGCACTTAATCCAAAAAGTTGCAATTTGAAATTTTTCAAAATCCAAACCTTTTGGGTACAAACGTCATATCACAAGAGAAAAGCTCTTTATCATGACTTTTTTTCTATCACATTATTCAAGCCATTATATAAAATTAACTTTACTCTGTGTGGTGGGTTGATTTAAGTATCCCCCATAAACTTATATGTTCTGAATGCTTGATCCCCAGCTGATGTCAATTTTGGAATTGGAACCTCGTTTGAAGAGTGTTGTTGAGGGTGGGATTATGGATGTGAAAGCCAGCATTCCCTTGACAGTGTTTGGCACACTCTCTTGCTGCTGTTGTCCACCTGATGTTGGCCAGAAGGTGATGTCCAGCCTCTGCTCATGTCATCATTTTCCCTGCTGTCATGGATGGAGATTCCCCTCAAGTCTGTAAGCCAAAATAAACCTCCATAAGCTGCTTTTGGTCAGGATGTTTGTACATCAATGAGAAAGCTGACTGCAACAGTCTGTATATAAGAATGATATGAAATTCAAGTGAATTTCATGTGTAGGTTTCTGTCCCATGCACAGATATGGATGTAGTTGCAAATATTGAAATTTCAAACAAAAAAAAGAGAAATATACAATTTAAAGCATCTCTGCTCTTAAGAATTTTAGACAAGGGGATAAACATCATCCATGTGAGTATATCTCTCTAGTAGAGATATTGGTGTCCCATGTGAATATGCACCAAAAGCAAACATAGAAAATGGAGGACTTTGGGGCTGGAGAGATGGCTCAGCAGGTAAGGCACTTGTCTGCAAAACCTAAGTACCCAAGTTTGATTCCCCAGTACCCACATACAGCCAGATGCACAAAAGTGACTCATGCATCTGGAGTTTGTTTGCAGTGGCCGGAGGCCCTAGTGTACCCATTCTCCTGTGTCTCTGTCTCTCTCTGTCTCTTTCTGTCTCTCTCTCTTTCTCTGCTTGAAAAATAAATAAAAATATTTTTTAAAAGGAGGATTTTAAAAATGAAGTAGATTATTCACCCATGCCCATCCTCCTTCCTAGCCATTCTCATCACATAGCCATCGTAACCACCCACAGAGCTTAGGATTGTGGTGGTAATAATGGCAGGCATTGAGCGTGTAATTGGATTCAGCAAGATATATCTTCATTGACCGAGGTCAGCTTGGTGATGGCTACATCTGGCTACTCAACCTGCAAGCAGCAGAGACCAGCACTAATCCTCATTCTTCACAGTGATTAGCTAACTACACAGTGGCTAAATGATTCCCCTGGACCCTTTCCATTTCAGACAGAAAGCAGTATTTTGCTCTTCCTGTATGCTGTAGTTACCTTCTATTCCTGGGACAAAGCACATAACCCAAAGCAGTGGATGGTCCCACTGTTATACTGAAAGTTATTTTGGT
Source organism: Zapus hudsonius (assembly GCA_004024765.1). Lineage (NCBI taxonomy): Eukaryota > Metazoa > Chordata > Mammalia > Rodentia > Dipodidae > Zapus > Zapus hudsonius. The sequence goes on from PVHP010013561.1 coordinate 21,873, forward strand.
TTACAGTCTTTAGGGAAAGAGATTATTTGAGTTCTGTTGTCCAAGGGCAAGAGGAAGAAAGTGTCTCAGCTCTAGGAGAGAGAAAATCCCCTCTGCTCATGTCCTCATTTCCCCTGCCATGATGGAGCGTCCCCTTGAGTCCATAAGCCAAAATAAACCCATTCCTCCCCAGGCTGATTTTCGGTAGGGTTTTTTGTCACAGCAACAAGATATTTGATAGCAACACCTTCCTTTTATATGAAGTTCAAAAACCAGGTCACTGAATCTGTTCTATCATTCTAGGAATGCTTTCCTTGGGGAAAGAGGAAACATCAGGATGGGAAGAGCACAATAAAAAGATACTCACGCTGGTGATGTTTTGCCTAGGTCTGGTCTTGGTTTTCTGATAACAACTCATTCAGTATGTAGATTTGCATTAATCAGCTTTGCTTCCACTGGACCTCAACCCTGAGATCCCAGCTCACTGCATTTTTTTTTCCTGCTCTTTTCTTCTATTACATGACAGTTGTGGCCTCTTCTGTTCAACTCAGCCTAGCTTCATTCCAGAAATCTTCTCTTCTGGGACACAAGCTACATAAGTACCCATCCTGGGGGCTATATTGTCCAGTTAGGAAGCATGGGAGTCAGGATTCTCTGGAGGAACAGAATGAATAGAATGAATATGTATTATAAAAGGGATTTATTAGATTAGCGTACAGGACAGGGGTTAAGAAATCCAACCATAACTGGCTGCAGACTGGAGAACCTGAGAACCTGTTCGTTGTTCAGTTCATAAAACTAAATGCTTCAGCAGTCACAGTCTGATGCTGAAAACATGGATGATGTGTAGGCAGCCCATGGGTCTTCAGTAGTCTACACTGTACAGCTGATGAAGCTGGGTTCTAATGTCTGTGAAGGAGAGTAGGTGGATGCATACACCAGCGAGTTGAAGGGCATCCAAGCAAAAGGCCCCATGTTCTCCCAGAGCTTCTTTCTATACTGTGACACTGGAAGGGCTGAACACTCTGCAAAGTTTTCCTCCCTCCACCAATCCTTCCATTAAAAATCCTCACAGACTTGCCAGAGAAGCCCATTTCTTGACTCCTAATCTGACCCAGTAGACAAAAGAATTTAGCAATTCCAGCAGGGTTTGGCAATTTGAAAGTGACAGGGGAAGTTTTGGCACTAGCTACATAACAATTCTGGATAGACACATTACTAATCTTGTGAAAAACTTTGATTTTCATCATTTGATCCAAAAACTTTCATGTGCCACGAGTCACAATCATATTTTCCCAATGCATACTTGAAATAGATGCTTCGAGCTATCCAAACTCAAGTTGGAACATATCATTTGTCTTCTTACAGATGTAACTGAAGCTGCAAATCAGTTGATTATGATTTAATCTAAATAGAATTTACCATTAGATGAGGAAGACTGACTTGGTCTAGGGCTTCCCTGAGATTAGAAAGCCTTCCCAGGGAGCCCTCCAGAAATGAGCTGTCTGATTCTTAAAGTGTTGGGAGAGGGCTACATGCCAGGAGACTAGAGCAGAATGTAAGATATGGAAGTTGTCCCCATGTCACAATGAGGGTGAGGGGAATGGCAGACTTACAACCTCAAGTAACTGAATACTGCCAGCTGCCCCATGAACTTGAAAAAGAATCTCGTTCAATCCCTTGAATGCAGCTTTCCAGAGGATTATACCTATTACTGGACCAGAATCCAGACTGGACCAATTTAGGGAGACATGGAAAAGAAGGGAAACTGAGGCACTACCTCCCACAAACACAGATTGTCCTTTATTGATTGTAGCAGGAGCAAAACAACAGCTATCAGTCACTGTTGAGGTGGGTCTTTGAAAGGGATTAAAGTGGGGAGGGGATAAAGATCAAAGAAAGCAAAGAATGGGGAAACAGAGTCAGGTGGGTCAGGCGACTGGAAGTCAGATGGAAGTCACACAAAACAATTTTTTCTGTTTTAGGACAGGGCCCATTCATTCCAAGGTCAGAAATTTCAGGCTCATTAACCCTTTCACCTATATTGTATCTGACTCCTGACTGGTGTGTATTGTGTGTGTGTGTGTGTGTGTGTGTGTGTGTGTGTGTGTGTGATACAGTGATAGGAAACATCCGTGGCTAGAATCACGTATTTCCTGCCACTCAGGACCCCCAATGATGTGTTCTCAGGTTGTCCCCACCCACCTGTCCCTCCCACCTATCCCTGTGCAGGCTGCCAACTCCCCACCCCCATCAACCAATCACCTTGTCCCTTCCCCATTTTCCCATGCCCCAAACCCCCTTTTTCCCTAGATAGTGTAGGTCCCCCAATGGAATAAAGAACCACGTGGATTAACAATAAGCATCTGCTCGCCTCTGTGTCCCGCTGGATCCCCCTGCGCCTTTTCCCCCAGCTCTGTGGGCCCCAGCCCTGAGACAGCGGACAGCAGACGTGGACAGCTCCACCGGCTCCCACTTCTCTCTCTGTGTTTTCCCTCCACCAAGGCCCTAGGTGCCTGTGGAGGTGAGAACCACAGTCAGAAGCACCTGAAAAGCCCCATCCCCAGAGGTTCTGAGTCATGAGATCCAAGTATAATGTTGCTGTTGGTCTAGAGACTAGACAGCCTTCCCAGGAATCACACTATGAGAACCCCTGGACCATCATTGCTATAATTGCTCTTATTTATTTCCTGTGCCTTAGCTAGAACCCAAGGCCTTGTGTATGGTAAGCAAACACTCTACTCTTGAGCTACATCCACAGCCCAACAATTCATTCTAGGCACTTTAAATGCCCTTAGCAACAATGATGAGAACATAAGCATCTGAAAGAAGATAATGCTTGTCTTCTTTCATACTAAAGGTTTTTACAAAAAAAGAGACATCTCATTAAATAATATTAATTATTCTTAATGCCTTATTTTCAGTAAGCCACCTGATTCTTATTCTGCCCAGGGCTATTGAGCAAGTATTTCTTTCCTTGGATTCATGGATCTTTCCACCATATTGTAATTTGCATTCCCATTTTCTATACTATTATCATTAGTATGACCTGATTTATAATAGAGATCATCAGAATATCATAGCCAATATTTGTACCTGGTGTTGTTAAAATACTCAATTCTATAAACTAAGAGGCCAATAAATATGATCTGAGTTGATAATTATGCATTAAATTCACAATGTCTCACTTGCTGCTACCTAAATAAAATTCAATAAAACATGTTTAACCAATGAATTACCTCCACCTCTAACAACATCATCAGAGAGTTATGGAGTTATTATTCATCTGTTTTAGTGTTAGTTTAGTGTTTAGTGTTAGTTAACAGCTGGGCCAATACAACATGGATTAAAAGACATTCTATACATCAAGAGTATAACATATTCTTAGGTGTTTTATGTTTGATGTTCCAATTTGTTTAAATACAAGAAGCACCACTTTTTGTCATTATTTCCCCAAAAGCTTTTCTTTTGCTTAACAAAAGTGCCTGTTTCCCGGATGGCAGCTTTGCACTATCTGCAGAAGGCAAGAATTGCATTATTTAATGAATATTCATATCGAAGTCATAGATAAAACATTTTTCATGTTACTCCTTTACCACTCTTCAGCACACACTGAGAATGATAATGAAATCTCTAAATCTGGAAGGAAATATCTATACTCTCTAAAGTAGGTTAAATACATTTTTTAAAGTACAGATTTTCAAAGTGAAGAGAAATCATAAATAATGATGTGAGGGAGTAAACCATATCAGTTCATCTAGTAGTGAAGGAAGAGAGTTAATATGTACATTTCCTAGTGAAAAAAGTATAGTGACATTTAACAATAAAATATCATCTCTTTGGGCAGGAGGTAAATTTTTTTCTCATTTTTTCCCATGATTTTATAATGACATTTAGTGCAGAGTAGACATCCAGAATGTTTGTTGAATAAATGAATGATTGAATAAATCAATGAATGTATGTGGTACAGAAAACTGAACATGATTTTCATAATCTTATTAAGTGTATCTATGATCCTGTGATTCCACAACCCATTGATATGAAATTCAGAAAATAATCAGATTCTAGCACAGCACACTAGGTTCTCAATATAAAAGTGAAAAGTACAATATCTTAGTGCTGAAGTGGACACAGTACAACACAAGGAAGGCCACCATGTCCAAAGCTCTGATATAAAGGGAAAAGTGAAAAAAAAGAGTTATATAAAAGTATTTTAGTGCTACAGGCAAATTGAAAAAAATCTACAAATCAATAGTTTGAATATTATCTAAATAGAGGATGGTGAGGATAAAAGTGCAACTATACCCAGAGCAAATGGAAATGCCAAAGTTCAGTTTTTTTTTTTTTCTTGGAATCGGTCATTTATCACAAAACCAACAGTTTCAGTTTCTAGACATACAATTGTTTTTCTCCATACTCAAATCGAGAGTAAACGAATTTTACCCAAACTTTACAAGTACCATTTACATTTAGCCTGAGAGTAAGCATGAGTTCAACCTGAAGTGAGACTTCATTGCCTGAACAGTTTTAAGCATCTGAAAATACAGCGAAGAATGAACATGCCTCACACAACATGAAACACTGCAGTGAGATCCCATGGTGAGCAATGACTCGAATGGACTGATTCGCTCTGGTCCACGTGACCTTTGCCTTCTGGTCCTTTAACTTTCCAGGTCCTCAGGGTTGAACCTAGGGACTCACCCATGACAGACCAGTGCCTACACTGAGCTACACCCCTAGCCCTACCTCATGTGATCCTCAGATCCTGAAAATGCCCATTTTGAAAATGACAACTGCCAATTTATGAAGGTACACTCGATGCATTTGTACTGTTCTGGGTGATGGTTTGTCATGTATGTGGAGACATGCGGCAGCACGGCACGGTTTATTAACACTCGGCCATGAATGTCAGTTTTTAACTCTAACTTGCAGCAAGAAACACATATAAAATCTATTCAAATAAAAAAATATTTAAAATGCCTCTTTTGCATTTAACACTTTTGATATTTCCTAATTTATCTCATCTTTTAAAATTGCTGGTCAAATTGTACTATTCTATTTGGTTGGAAAATATTAGGTTTAAAGACAGTATCTGAAGGATGGGCAGACCATGGAATGGAAACACAGAAGAATACCTGCAGAGCTCAGGCGTTTCTTCCATGGGCACAGGGCATGGGGAAGGTACAGTAGTTTCTGCCAAGCTGCAGTGCTTAGGAATCTATGCGCTGGATCCCCTTCCCAATCGAAACCAACCACTGTGGTAAAACAAATGAACTTTTAATTCCCTTCTATACCAATCCGAAGTATGGGAAGGGAAAGTTTCACAGACCCTTTTTTTTGCTAATTTAGGTTTGTTTTGTGACCTTACCATTATTCTAAATACTCAGAAAATGAGTCTCTTCTATCAGGGAACATCCTACATTCAAACTATATTTGAACTTATCTGAGCTTACATGTTACATGTCTTAACAAAACTTGAATTCATCACATAAATCACAATTTGGTTGGGAACCCACAGTTACTGAGCCCCTCCCTTTGTGTCAGACTCGGGGAACATGTGATTCAGATCACTACAATCATTAATGTGAAATACTAAAAGAAAAAACATATTTCCCTGAATTTCTGATGCAGGAAAGAAGTGTTGTCATTACACCAGTGTAATGTGAGCCTACTGAGGAGCTGGCAACACTGGTACTGAGATGGAAAATTTCTTGAAGTTACTTAATAGATTCAGTAATTGGAATATGAAATTACTCAAGTGATGTCATCTTATTTTTTTTTTACTCGTGCTTGAGCCATGTGGAGAAGGAATTAGAGACAGGTAAAAGTAGAAGCCAGCACTCTCTGAAGTGACTGGATTCTAGGGAAGATGGAAGCTGATGGTGGTACCAGTAAAAACGGAGACAAGCAGAAAGACTCAAGACATGATATGGACTTTGAAGGAACATTATATTCAGGATGTTCTTAAGCCACAAAAAATATGAATTGAAAATCATGTAGACAGTGAATACATCAAAGCAGAAAAATGATACTTTGAGAAAACACTGGGGATAATACTTATACAATTAGCCAAAACCCAAAGTAGCATAATAAATTGTCACATTTATCATTCTAATCCCATGTTCTACTTTGTGCTATTTTCTCAAAGAAAATATTAAATACAGTAGTCAGAGGGAGGACCTGCTTAAAGGACTTCTAAAGCTTGGGTGGTTGAACAACACATATTTACTCAATGGAAAGAGTGATGTACCTTTAAGGAAGATATTTTCAGTGAGACACGTCAATCATCACCTTCGGGACATCAGAATTCCCTAAGAAGCTTTACAGACTGTATGTCCACACTCCCCTGGAGTGATTCTGTTAACTGGTCTGGGGTGTACCCCAAGCATGGGTATTTCTTTAACTCTCCTTGGAGGATTCTAATGAGGAACCAAGACTGAGAGGCTTGAGTTAGAATCACAGCTGAGGAAACCTTATCAATAAATCCATTTTCACCAATAATACATTAATAAGGAAGAGTGAAGGCATTGCCCCACCAACACATAAAGTGTGATTAACAGTACATTTTTGGAGAACACACACAAACACCTCATTTTCTTGTACATGTTTATTTTAAGCTTGGAAAACATGTTTTTCTTAAAAACTCATAGATAGCACACATTTAAAATATATTTTATTTTCATTATGAAAAATCACTAACAAATGATGGTTGACAGGAAGAAAAAGTAAAAGAGGAAGACGTGAATACCAGTCTTGTCCATACAAGGAGATTTAGGGTAGGGGTAGGGCGATGGAAGAAAAGTGGTGAAAGTGGTTTGATTAAGGATTCTTTGTTTTGAGGTAGGGTTTTGCTCTAACCCAGCCTGACCTGGGATTCACTATGTCATCTCAGGGTGGCCTTGAACTCTCGGACAGTCTCCTACCTCAGCCTCCCAAAAACTGGGAATAAAGGATTGCACCACAGTCATGCCCTTTCAAGATTAAGGATTCTGTCATTTCTCTAAGAAAAAAGAAGGTAAGATTACCAGAATACACTGGTGACTATTTGGACTGCATCAGAGCTCTAGTGTATTCTTTTCAATTATTCTTTGCCCCTTCCATGAGTTAACTCTTGATGCAGCTACAGAAATTTCAGAGCAGGACCCGAAGCCAAGTAACTATTCTCCTGAAATCAGGAGGGGAAACACAACTCTTCAGAGGCCAGGACAATGCCTTAAAGTCAGCATACTTGTACTACTTGATCTGAATCATTCAGTCATTAGTGGCCACCTTAGAATCAGAACATTTTGCTAGGTTTTCGCCTTGCTGCCTTTACGCCTTCTTTGCATGGAAACAGAGCAATGTATCAATAGCCTTGGAGAACGTGATAAATTCCAAAAGTCCAGCGAAGCAAAGTGAACCATAGTTGGCCATAATTTGGAGTGGCATTGGGAGGGGAGGACCAAAATCTGAGCTAAACCAAGACAGGTGGAGTCTTAGTCTTCAGTGGGCGTGTCAGCTTCGGGAATGGAGTGAAAACCAGAGAACTGAATGGCTACGGTGGGATCAGGGATGCCAGGACGTGCAAAGAGTGAAACAAACCCACCAGACAGTGCCTGCACTCGCTGGACTTTCCCTCCCCAACCCAGCAGGAAACGGGAGAACGAGCGCGAACTACAACTCCCAGCAACCCCCGGGGCTGGGGACCCGCGCCGCCGCTGCCGCCGCCGCGCGCAAAGCCTGCCGGGAGCTGACCGCTGCGGCCAAGATGTCGCAGACCAAGAAAAGAAAACTCGAGTCGGGGGGCGGCGGCGGCGGCGCGGCGGGCGGAGGAGGGGAGGGCACTGACGAGGAAGATGGCGGGGAGCAGGAGGCGGCCCCGCCGCGAGCCCGGAGGACCAAGCGCGAGCGAGACCAGCTGTACTATGACTGCTACTCGGACGTGTCGGTGCACGAGGAGATGATCGCCGACCGCGTCCGCACCGACGCCTACCGCCTGGGCATCCTGCGGAACTGGGCGTCGCTGCGGGGCAAGACGGTGCTGGACGTGGGCGCGGGCACCGGCATCCTGAGCGTGTTCTGCGCGCAGGCCGGCGCCCGGCGCGTCTACGCCGTGGAGGCCAGCGCCATCTGGCAACAGGCCCGGGAGGTGATCCGGATCAACGGGCTGGAGGACCGGGTGCACGTCCTGCCCGGCCCGGTGGAGACGGTGCAGCTCCCGGAGCAGGTGGATGCCATCGTGAGCGAGTGGATGGGCTACGGGCTCCTGCACGAGTCCATGCTGAGCTCGGTGCTGCACGCGCGGGCGCGGTGGCTGAAGCCGGCCGGGCTCATGCTGCCCGCTTCCGCCGAGCTCTTCGTCGCCCCGATCAGCGACCAGATGCTGGAGTGGCGCCTGGGCTTCTGGAGCCAGGTGAAGCAGCACTACGGCGTGGACATGAGCTGCCTGCAGGGCTTCGCCACGCGCTGTCTCATGGGGCACTCGGAGATCGTGGTGCAGGGACTGTCCGGCGAGGACGTGCTGGCCCGGCCGCAGCGCTTCGCCCAGCTCGAGCTGGCCCGGGCCGGTTTGGAGCAGGAGCTGGAAGCCGGGGTGGGAGGGCGTTTCCGCTGCAGCTGCTACGGCTCGGCGCCCTTGCATGGGTTCGCCATCTGGTTCCAGGTGACCTTCCCCGGAGGGGACTCGGAGAAACCCCTGGTGCTGTCCACCTCGCCTTTTCATCCCGCCACGCACTGGAAGCAGGCGCTCCTCTACCTGAACGAGCCGGTGCCCGTGGAGCAGGATACGATCGTTTCTGGGGAGATCACCCTGCTGCCCTCCAGGGACAACCCCCGTCGGCTGCGGGTGCTGCTGCGCTACAAAGTCGGGGACCAGGAGGAAAAAACCAAAGACTTTGCCATGGAGGACTGAGCCTAACCTCCTCTCTCCCACCCACCTGCCGAGGCAGACACGTGCAAGTAGGGGACGTGCCTTGGTCTCTTTGCCTTAGGGCTCCCTGGGCAGGGAGAGCCGTGATGACTTCAGTTTGCATTTGAGGGCATGCATCTGGCCATGATTCTTGAAAGAGAGACCCCCAGCCCCAGCGCTGGAAGAGCAGAGGCGCTGTGCAGGCTAATGCGTTGTAAGCTACAAAAGCATGTAGTACCAAGCACTTGTATTTACACTTTTTTATTTTTATTTTTTTTGGAAACCTGGGGGATGCCGGGTCCACACTGAAAATGTCAGTTTATGATTGGTCCGTGCACCAGTCTGACACCTCACACCTTATTTGACCGAATCTGGGCGAGAAATATAAAAAGAATTCAATTAGATGCAGAAAAGTCCAATATGACTTTCCCTCCAGGATTGTAGTTTCTCAGTCTCTGAACTCCATCCACTCCTAGGTACCTGTAGGCCTCTGTACCTCCTTGCTTTCGAAATAAAGTTCACCGGTAGCAAGGCTAGGAGAGAGGAGGAAGTAGTTTAATCGGCCCTGTTGTTTTCATGACTCCCACTCCTTTCCCAGGGTGCTAAAGACAACACTGTACTTCAGTAAGTAAAATGGGCTTTTTGTCATTGTACAACATTCCTTGGAAATTCTAAAGGTGACAGGGGGAAAGTCTAAGCAGTTGTGAGTTTTTGAAAATTCTTGTTTTACTTTTAACACTGAGCCAAGGAGATTTCATGTTCTATAATAAATCTGTGTAAATCTTTTTGAAGCACTCTGAGTTTTCTGAACCTAATCCAAGGGCTTCTTCATTATCATGGGTATATTGTTTAAAGTTACATTTGGAGAGATCAGTCCATGTCCTACTTATATCTAGGGAATGTTTCTTCCTTTTTTTTTTTTTTTGTTTGTTTTTGTTTTTTTCTTTAGCTCAGCCAACTGAAAGTTGTGAATTTGGGCAAATCATTTCTAATTACATGTGAGTCATGTTGTCAAATTTGTTCCACTGATACTACCTTCCTTATCTCTGTGGTAAATAAAACATTAGTTTTCTCACTATTTTATAGTGAAGTCTTAAGTAGTTTTGTGTACTGTCTGTGAGTTAGAATGGCATTGCCTTTTTAATATTGTCAGTTCCCAAATGTGACATCCCCTTTAGAACACAGTTTCAGAGTAGTTCTATGATGTGTGTGTGTGTGTGTGTGTGTGTGTGTGTGTGTGTGTGTAGCTTTTGTAGGCCAATAGGAAACAAGTGTGAAAAATTGCTGTTCTTAAGTATTCTAGCATTTAATTTTTGTAGCCTTGCTGATGTTTTTGTTTTTTTAGTCATTGCATATTGCTAAAGTATTTTAACTAACTTGTTAAAAATCAGTAGTCAATACATGAGATCTGTTATAAAGGGAGAAATAGCTACACAATGTCATCAGTTTGACAAGGTAATCAGCAAGCACTGCACTTATAACTCAGCATTCTATTGTCAAAGGACTTAGCATCCTGGGTAAGAGCTTGGCTTAAGTGAAAGGCTAAAGGAGCTGCTTTGAAAGCATCTGCGTTTAAAATCAAACTTTAGAGTTTGCAATTTGAGTAGATGTCCGGTGACTTTGTTTACCCTTCCTTTAGTATATGGGAGTGATCTGTAGACTAACACTTCGGTGTATTTTGTAAATGTAAGTGCTGTAGAGTTCTTAGTACCACAATGAGCACACAAGGAACACCCCAGTTGAAACATGGGAATGTCTAAAACGAAAGCTCAGGTATTTCTTAGCAAACAGAATTTCAAAGTTTTTGGTACACTTTCTCAAAAGAAACATGATTATTACAGATGCAACTAGTGAAGTGATTATTTTAAAGTTAGTGAGTGTATAATAATGGCTAAGGGCTTGGAGGCTGGAGCCAGGCAGCCTATGCTTCTATCTGGGCTAACAGTGTTCTTCTGTGTCCTTTGGCAAACTGGCTTTTTATTTACTTATTTTCCTTTAAAACACACATGCAGAATGGAGATCATAGATAGTATCACCTCCATAGACTAGTGAAAATACAATGGTTAATACAGGTGACCACAAGGTGCCTAATACATAAGGAGATGTCACTAACTCTTCAGTGCTGTAATCTCATAAAAGTCAAGCACACCTATAGCAGATGGGTTCATCACAAAATGTGTTACCAAGTAAAATGTTCAACATTTTGGTTTTTTACAGGTACGGTTTGATATTATCAGCATGGCTGGGCACGAGGACCAATATATGCCACTGGGTTCCAGATGATGCCAGGAACACCATGAATGAAGAGATTATTGACTAGTAGTTGGGGCCATTAGGACCATAAGCAGGGGTTACCAGACACAAGAGACAAGCATGGTAAAGTTCCACCTGTGTCCCTCAGACAACTCTAGTCCTGTGAAAAATTTCCAAAAGTTTTCATTCATTTATTGGACCAATGAACACTACTAAAATTCCAGTGTAATTGTCATCATCATAGGTATTTAGGAGGATGTACACTGAAAGAATACAATCTGTGCCTTCCAATAGATCATTTTCATGAGATATACTACCAAGTGAAATAAACAACAAAAACTGGGATAATTTTAGTATTAGGAAGGACAGGTTAATGATTTTTATTTTACATATTAGCTTAAAATGTTTATTTTGCATATTAACTTGGGTTTTAAAAATATTTAATTTAAAGAGAAGAAAGGCAGAATGGGTGCACAGGGGCCTCCAGCCACTGCAAAGGAACTCCAGATGCATACACCACTTTGTGCATCTGGCTTTACATGGGTACTGGGGAATAGAACTTGGGTCGTTCAGATTTGCAGGCAAGCACCTCAACTGCTGAGCCTTTTTTCCAACCCAGCTAAGAAGGTTTTAAAAGGTTGAAGGTGAAGTCTAAAGATACATGTATATATTGGAGACAGTTTCAAGTACCCGAGGCTGGCCTTAAACTCACTATGTAGCTGATGGCAACCTGACCTCATCCTACTGCCTCCACCTCCCAAGAGAACAGGTATGACTAGGCTAGAGCTCCAGTCTTTCCTAAATCCAAAATAAAATTCACTTTTACATTATACCAATCCTGCATACTTCAGTTAAAAACTGAAAAGTCTATACCTCCTGAATGGTAACAGTTTTATCATTTAACAAAGAATGAAAGGAAAGGAAAAGCCCTAATCCTAGAAATCTCACCAGGAGGTCTGTGTTGGACCTTCGGGTATGGGTTCTCAGATTTGACAAACAGGTACTCTGTGGAACATTCTCCCAGTCCTTCCCTTAACAGCTAATCAAATACTGCATTCTCTGGCCCTCAGAATAGTCATGACACTAGCAAAAGTAGGTGGATCCAGGTGTGGTGGCACACAGCTTTAATCCCAGAACTTGGCAGGCAGAGGTAGGAGGATGTCCATGAGTTTGAGGTCAGCCTCAAACTACGTATTGAATTCTAGGCCAGGCTACAGTAAGAAAACCAGAAATTGGGCCCACAAGTACTCGGTTCTGATAGCAGATTGAAGAATCTAAGAGGTGAAGAAGGTGAGGTGTATGGCACCTCCAGCAATCACCTGCCTGCCTCTGGACAGCCAGTCCTGTTACCTTCACAGTTCACACCAGCCAGTGCTAAGGGGACATGAATCATAAGCACTAGCAGAGGCTACACTCACATGTGCACCGGCCATTTCATTAGCAATCACTTCCCTTGAAGAATGAGGGTACATAGGGAACACAAAATTGCATACATCAATAATGTGCATATATTCTTAAGGCTGGACAGATTTATTCCAATTCACTGCTGCTCAGCAAGGTTGAGAAGATAGGTTTCTTATCCTTAAAATTTCTCCCAAGGGCAAAAATACTGTTTACATCATAAGGTAGATTTTGAACTCCTAGAAAAAACTTCCTCTCTGATATTCTAATTGTCAATACTTTCCAAATAATTGGTTTGTTTCACAACAGACTTGGCATTTTATGTAGATAATCCTCACATTGCCTACTAGACAACAGCCAAAGGTATTCATAGGGTTTCTTTTTTTAATCCAATCCATTTCCATGCTCCAGGTATTTTCTAATTTGTAAATATTACATGTTGGAATTTATGTAGTCTTGTTTTCTTCTGATTCATTTTGACATTAAAATACTTTCTAAAGGGCTGGGTGTGGCTCCATGGTGGAGTATTTGCCTAGCACATGTGAGGCCTTGGATTTGATACCTAGCACTGTAAAATCAAAACAGTACAAGCTTTCTGGAATTCCTGGAGAACTGAAGATGAAGAGGTAGAGAAAGGAAAAGGGATTCTTGATATGACCTCCTAGTTTCCAAGAAAATGTAACTGATTCAGGTTTTTACATGGATTTGATCTCGTTCTTTTTGCCAACTTTGCAAAATTTTTACATCTCATATAAAGATTTCTTATGTGAGCAACCAAGACATGAGAAAACCTTAAATGTTCTGTCACTCTCCCATCCTAAGCCTAGTGCAGGCTCTGGTTAAATCCAGCCAAGGGCCTGGAGAGAACTCAGGGCTTAAGGCGCTTGCTTGCAATGCCTAACGACCCTTCCCCAAAAGCCATGTATAAAGCCAGATACACAAAGTGGCACATGCAGCTGGAGTCTGTTTGCAGTGGCTGAAGGCCCTAGTACACTCATTCTCTCTGTCTCTATTCTCTCTAGCTCTTTCTGTTTGCAAATAAATATTTTTTTAAAAAATACATAAATCTTAACCAAGACAGTATAGTTGTAAATTTCTGAACCCTTTTTCAAAATATGTCAAAACTTGATCGGGAGAGGAGTAGGATGATTTGACTGCTTTTCAAAACATTTATAGGAAAAGATGTTAATAAAAAATCTTGAACTTGGGTAAATAGTTAGGGTTTTTAAAAAAGTAGGGCATGACCAGTAACACTATAAATTGCGATCCTCCATAACCTTTGGGAATTCATCATTGTAACTAGAGGCAGATGGGTGAATTTCCAGTCCGTTGAGCTTTAAACACTTTATAGCCCTCAAAATACAGAGTTATGAGCCAAAGGCAGTCATCTTTCTAGGCTGTCCCCCTGAAAGAGAACTATAAAACTAAAAAGAACAATAAGAAGGAAGAACAGAAGAAGGAAAAAAAAAAAACTCTTTTTAAAAGTGCTTTACAAGCATTCCTGTAATCTTGATATATGTGTTTGTGAAAAAAGAAACTTCACTTTCTCCAAAATTGTTCACTAAATATAACTGAAAAGACGGATGAAACATCAAAATCTATATAACTTGATAACAGTACTAACAAAGCAGTACTAGTTTTAACCGAAAGAGATTAAGAATATAAATTTCTAACAAACACTGAAGAAAATATAAGCAAGCATGGCTAGATGGAATGAAATGAGAATTTTACATACGAATTTCACAAGGATAGGAAGAAGGCCTAATAAATATTTTAAGATGACGTGATTCAGTAAAGCCACAGAAGAGTCCAGGAAAGATGGCACACAGTGCCTTCCTCTCTGGCTGGCTGCTTCCAGTGGCATCGGTGTGTGTGGCCAGCGGCTGTGACCTGTTGGGGATAAATACTGCTAGGAATAGTCGCACATGAATCTGCCAACTTCCACAATATCTACTGACCTGTCTTTAAGGGCCAATTGAATTGGGGTTCATGTAGTTTACTGAACCTTGCATTTGAGCAAAATATTCTGCCCTCTGTTTAATTTCCAGAAATTGAAGTAAGTTAAAATTTCACTGGGTTTATGAATCTTTTCACCCTACATTTCTTGAAGGGAAATGGAATGGTGAAATAAAAGTGATGTAATATACCCTTCCTTATTTTGGTCACCAGAAAAGCAAATAAGGAAGAAATAATAAAAATTCCATTATAGAAGGAAAATACAGGATTGACTACAACTACTTAAGTTTATGAGTTAGTTGGATAGCTGAAGTAAAAATATTAGTATTCCCATAGTATAAATTCTCATGTAAAGTATTACCTTATACATAATTTTTTCTTAAATTATATGCTTATAAAATACCTATACTTAAAGTATATTATATGCTTATAAAATACCTATACTTAAAGGGTCTGCTCAACAGTGCTTGCTTGCAAAGCCTGCCTGCCCAGGTTCAATTATCTAGAACCCACACAAAGACAGATGTACAAAGTGGCACATACATCTGGAGTTTATTTGTGGTACCAAGAAGGCCTGGTGTGTTCATACACTTTCTGTCTCTCTGCCTAATAGATAAATAAATAAATACATTCCTATACTTAGATTGATAAATTGGCTGACTTTGATAAAACCTCTTTGATTTTATTTTGAGATAGGGTCTCACTATGTAATCCAGGCTTAGACCAGAGCTGAGACAGTGGTGGGCATGAATGGGAACACACTTTAATCAGGACTCTTTAATTATGTATACCTCTTGCCCCATGCCCACATCCTTCCTCTACTTAAACCTAATATGGATAACACCACCCCATAAGTAAACTTGGAATCACTGGACCTCTTAATTTCTCGGCTCAAGATGTTGATGAAATCCCCTTTTGCTGCTGCTTTTCTCTAGTAGGTGGAGAGTTTAGGCTTTTGGGGGCTGCTGGATCCAGAATTTTGCCCTAAAATTTCAGTTCAGAAGGACAGCTGTGACTAAGCTGTGGGGCTAAGAAGGAAAGGAGAGCAGGCTGGAGTGTAGTGCCTGGCAAATCCTCAAGACAGGCTGAGTCACAAGGAAATACCCTGGAGACAGCATAGATCACACCTCAGAAATAAAGATCAAGAGATCTGGAATATTTTAAATGCTCACCCATCACTTAAAGCTACCTGCTGCCTCTGAGGAGTCATAAACTCCCCCTATTTTACACAGCTTTGAGTATATCTTTCTACTAGACAATAAATATCCAAGTATTTATATAATTCAAAAAATTAGGTAGACATATTACTCATGAATGTTGTCTTTTTTACGTTAAGACATATACTAAATATCATTAGTCATTACATGTACATATATGACTCACTATAATGAAATGACAACTGACAATAAGCATAGCTAACCAATTGTCATGGTTTGATCCAGGTGTTCCCCACAAACAAGTGAATGTGTTCTCAGTGATTAATCCTCAGCTTATGGTAGTTTGGATTTTACAACCTCGATGGAGCTGTATTGTTGGGAGTGGGTTTATGGGGGTTATAAGCCAGCTTCCCCTTGCCAGTATTTGGCACACCTTCCTGCCGCTGTTTGCAGTGCTGTGGTGGAGGTGATGTCCACCCCTCTGCTCATGCCATCGTTTTACCTGCCAGGATGGAGTCTCCCCTCGAGTCCATAAGCCAAATAAACCCACTCCTCCACAAGCCACTTTTGTTTGGGTTCTTTCTTCGCAGCAACAGAGTAAGCTGACTGCAACACCAATTTTCTGTTGATAGCAGGTGTTTGTAATTCACCTGCCCTTCTCTCCCTAGATCGATGTATCCAGTTATGTAACTTTAACTAGTGTACCACTTATGTGCCTGATAGTGTCATCTTGACAGTCATAATTGCTGTGGTTTATATTCAGTGGCTTGTCATCTCAACTTTAACATAACATGTGTTTCAAAGTTGACATACACAAACTATGGATAATGAATAAATTATACATTCTATAAATAAAAACCTAGGTATGTGATTGTGTATACAATTTTACCATCTTCCTATATATATCTAGACTTCTTATTTCTGTTTCATTTGTGAATTGTTATAAAATTCACGAAAGGTATTTGATACCCTCGCCCTCTCAGCTCAGTAGGTAGTGTGCTAGTCTCACAAAAACTAAGTGGTACTGTGTTCTGTAACTCTTCATCCCTGTTCTACTTTCCAGCTAGCACCAATTACCTCTTACAATGACTTCATTTCCTGACTTCATATCAACTTTCTTCAAATGAAATCTGAATTTTATAGAGAACAGACTCTTTTGCCTTCAAGAAATTAACAAGTTAATGACTAAATGTTAGATACTCTCTTATGTACTAATGTTTCTTTATCTCCAGGCTAGACTTTCCTAAGTATGTGCTCACCGTCTGTGATCCATGTTCCCACTAATAATGATAACATCACTATCCCATTAGTCACCATTCTGTTAATCTTCTTGGTAAAAACTTAGTTTCTTCTTTGTGTTTTATTATCCAGGCCTAGGAGATCAGGCTTCTTTGTATTCACTGGTCACCTGCGTTTCTTTTTCTATGAAGTTAGCACTTGCTCTGCTTATGTTCCTATTGGATTTTACCTACTAAAAAGCTCTTAGTCATATGCATTGGGTTCGTATTTAGTATTCACTTAACTTTATTTTCACTTTATTTTTATCCATTGAGAATTTTTTATTAATCCAAAAATATTTATCATAAGTTATTTTCTGAATTTTTTCTCTAATTAAAACTTTTCCTCATCCAGTGTTAGAAAAATACCCCCAAATTATCTTTTATTTTCATTATTTGGTTTCTTATTTTAGACATTAAATTCCTTTGCAATTATTGCTTGTTTGTTTCTTTGGGGGGGTTGTTTGTTTGTGTTGTTGATCCCCACACAGAGTATTCTTCTAGCTCAGACTGGCCTGGAACTCATAGCAATCCTCCTACTTCTACCTCCTGTGTGCTGAGATTAAAAATGCGAGCCAACTCCCCTGGCTAGGGATGTGAGATAATGGTGGTTTTTTGTTTTGTTAGTTTTCGTTGTAAGAATGCAAAGCCCATGGAAGCAAGGTTTTACATTGAGTATGAATTGGATTAGCATTTTTTACACACATATCACAGCATTCTAGAAACATGGACTTGATGATAGGTAAGACGGGAGGAAGATAGAATGCTGGATATAATAAAATGTGTGCAGAACACCAATAGGAATGTTTTCAGCAGAGGAAGGGGAGAGAAGAAAGTCTTCAGTGTAAAAGGAACCTGTAAGGGCTGGAGAGTGGTTACAGCATACATAAGAAATGTCATCACAAAAGCTTCAGAGTTCAGAAATAGATTGATAAAGGAGGTTGGACAAAATGTCCGACAAAAAGAAATAATCTAACAAGGCAATCAACAACATGAGTAAAATTGATCATGATTAATACTTGTGATTCAAATACTGTTCTGCATGACTTAGTGTCAATGCAGATCTTTTAATTCTAAAATCATCTCAGGTTTTCTCTTCTTTTAGAGGGTTGATCTTTTTTTCTTACTAAAGACTTTTATTTATTATCTCTTATTAAATATTTATTATGAATTTTACAAATACTGTTAGTATCCTACAGCTAAATTTACAAATATTTAAGTTTGAAGATAGCCCTGGAAAAAAAATAAATAAGTAAAAGAAGATAGCTGTGGAAAATCAAGATATTTAGATAATTCAAATAATATGCAATATTAATCACCAGAAACTAAATATAAAAATATTCTTGAATTTACATTTTCCCTGTAAAGGCATCTGGGTAAGTGTATGTCCGGGTCTTTATTTCTGTTATTAGATATACACTAAAGTTTCTTTCAATGGGATTGTGACCAAAAATGATGCCTGCAAAGAGAAGTATATTTTAAGTGCTATTTAAAATCAGATGTATTTTTAAAATCACATTTTATATTATCAGTTTTTTTTTAACCCAAACTCACATTTCAACTATTCACCACTCCTATGGCACCCTGTTCACTACAGTAGGAAGGGGAACCCCTTCCATGGTGCGGAGAGCCAGCCAGCAGAGCTTGACTGTTAGCAAACATTACAGCTGTCATCAGAGGCCTCCAAGTGCCACCCTTCCAAGTCTCTCCAAGGACTAGAGCAGGTTCCAGAGCCCCACTGGCCCAGTGATACAATGCCTAGAAGCCAAGATCTGGAGCCATCAAGGAGCTCCCAAGGCTCCAGTGAGGCATACAGGGCAAGAGTGTCTTTGACAAACCTGCACATGGTGGTGGTGACAGAGGTCCCCAGGGCAACAGGGATCTGAAAGGAGATCTTGCAGGGCCTGTGTCTCAGACTGCGTGGGCATCTTGGGCAGGTGCTTGAGAGGGTTCAT